>LUCM01008932.1:0-43417 GCA_008360955.1 Fasciolopsis buskii | reverse complement strand
CATCCGACTTTATTCAGTTCGGGAGTGAAGCACGTGAATCGGTCCCATGTTGCGCGAAATTCCCGCACCAATTGACATGAACTTTTTTTCACATCCTTTTGTCTAGATATTTTTCTGAATGTATCGGCATTTTTTCTTCGTGTTGATTTCAACTTCTTGGCGTTGTTTATACCTAATTTTCCTATTTTCTTTAGAAGTGTACGTTCTTTGTTACATTTACTTGTGCATATACTGAGGCGTCTCTTTCTTCTTTATCCACCTTTATTTAATTTATACTCCTTAGTACTTTGTATCTTTTGAAAGCAGACCAGATCCCATTAGTTCATATCAGATTATACCTGATCAGATCAAATCTGATAGAGTCCCATCAATTCCTACCAGGTCAAATCCTATGAGAACGGAGCAGGTTAGTTCAGTTTAGATCTGGTCAGTTCGTCGAGACCAGTTTAAAGGAGCCCAGTTGACATGAAATTAGCTGGTTTATATCATGGGCATAATCTATTAAAATAACTTTTCTTTCTGAGTTTCGATCTCGTCTTCCCACTGACGTTTCTTTGATTTCTTTCTGACCCAGACTTTTGTTTCTGCAACATTCTTGTTATTCTGGACTAGCTTTAGCATTACTTATTAAATGTACATTTGAGAAGTGAATGAATAATCTGCAGCATTGAAAGCAAGCAGGTCATTGCTTATCCTTTTTCCTGGCCTCATGGGATTCCTATACTCAAGGTAATATATGAAATTCGGTGGTGTTAGTGGTAGCTTATCCATCAGGTTTTATGAATTACTAATTTTTATTTTTATGTCTGCCATGGTAGTTTTGTTTCATTTGGTTAGTTGGCATTTGTTAACTTGCTGGTTCCCACTGTTTGCATGCGCATTGACGTTTTTTGTCGCCGTAATGTTTGGTTACCTATTTTATCGCTGTTTACTTGGTTTAATCTGCCTGGTCTGCTATTTTAATCCACGGTTGTTTGGTTGAAGGATTTTAAGCGATATCCATGCCAAATTTGCTGCTTCATTGGAACCTTTCAATTTTTCTCATTTCCGTCCTTTTGCGACTCCGAGAAATTCAGATATTTTTCGTTCCCCATACCAGTTCACCGTTAACGCTGGTTGCTGTTGTTCCCCATTGTTTGGATGCATTTCCTAACCTACTGCCTGTCTGAGTATTAATCGAGTAACCACAAATAGTCAACGGTGTTTTGTTTTTATCAAGATATTTCTAGCGATCATTAAGGTCAGCGGTGGTCAAACGTATCAGGTTGCGACGGTCGGATGTGAAGGTCGCGGGTTAAAATCCTCCCATCCCCTGTGAACTTCTCCATTTGGTGGTCCTCTGTTGGCCGCGGCCCCCTTCCTGAAAAATGCTGTTCAGTTGTTTCTCTAACAAAGGAATTAGAAAGATAAACAATAAAATAAGGTTGTTTTAATGTCTTTTCTTCCACCTCATTTTTGTTGGTAATGCTTTACCAGTCAGGAAGAATGCTGGAGATACTAAAGAGACTTTGTGCTATATGAATGCGAATTTTAATTGTGGTTACGTTATGTCAGTTTACGTTGTATCCATTCCAGGATGAACGATTGTCTGGTCACCGGCAGTGAGGCGACGAATAAGACAAGATATGAAGCTGTTCCTGTATACAAAGCCATGAGAATGAGAAGCTATAGTCCTCGACAAACTGTTTTGACTACGTCATTCCATAAGACGAATAATGTTTGAAGTAGCTCTGATAACTACTTTTTGAGTCAGGTCTGCAATTGGTTTTGGTGCTTTTGACAGATTATATATCGAAATGCATCTTGCATGCACAAACGTCAGGTCATCCAGTCAATCTGACACGATGGCAACACAAAATTCAAGTTATGTCCTCATCAGAGCTCACCAGTGGTGGTTATCCCACCCGGGGCCTGAATCCTGGCCTTCCAACTAGGTGACGTGTATGGTACTACCGTGCGACCAACTGCCATTTACACTGGCCAGAATACTTGTTTGCAAATCGGTTCAATTGCCAACGATCCACAACAGCTCACGGTCATTCCAGTGAGAGTGCCTTGGTTGAAGCTTTACCTGCGATAAGGGATGAGCGCCAAAGATGAGCTATAATGAGAGCCCAACTAGAGTGGGGTGTTGACCGAGTGTAACATACACCAGATTATCCAGTGTTTATGAGTTCAATATGCAGTGCGTAGGGCAGCTACGCAAGCAATAAATCAAGTTACTCAAAACTTTCCTGGGAGTGAGAGCCACCCCGAAGAAGCATGTTAAGCAAACGAAAATGGAAAAATGACTTGGTAAAAGGGCTATTGAAACCATTTTGACGAATGGTTGGGCTGTCAAATACATTACTTGTGTAACGGAAGAAATTTCAGCTGTTCATTTTTTGCTCGTGAAAATAGCAGCAATCTAAAATCTGCCTACACACAAAAGAAGATAAATCTGAAAATTACTATTCTAAAGTGATTTGCCTGTCATGGGAGAATTTCACCGGGAACTGTTTTTATTATCAGTATAAACATAGTAAAACAGTTGAAAACCTTATTATGGCTGAGGAAACCAAGCTCATTGGCATCATCAGGAAATATCGACGAAAATTAGCGGCCGCCACCTTCCAGCATAGCAAACACCGTCGATATTGTGGGATGCAGAGTTGCAGCGGATTTGCTTTGACCTTAACTCCCAACTTGAGGAAACATCCCCGAAAGAGCAATTACTCAAATATTTTTTGATAAAACGCAATCCAGCTAATTAGACGAGGATCGTTCTATCCGCCATGGGGCATGGGAGTGATGTACACAAAGTTCTAAGTTTCAAAGTTCTTTCAAGAACCCCAAAAACATTTGGTGCTTATAAGTGCAGTGATGAATGTTCAAATTCTCTTCTTACTTTCTATGCCAGGCCCTACTTTGGCAGTTCAAGTTAGAAGAGTGAATAAACTTGTGGGCTCTTTACTACCAATTTTGCCAGCCCTACTCCTACTTTGATGGCCCTCGTCCCGCCGATTCGATTGAAGGCATCTGGAGGAACACTGTTGTCATGTTCAGTCCCTGTTCGTGTTTCAGTTCCACTTTCCATTATTCCGGATGTTCATTTCGTTTCATGAATGCATTCGACACCGTAGTAATTCGTCACAGGAGACGACCCCTGTCGCCAACAATCTGTGAGCATCAAATGCCCTAACGATTGACATACATGTCACGTCTAGCCGAAGCTCATTCGTTCAAGGACAGCCTGCCACTTTTATCAGTCATCACATCCGGCTCACAATGAATCATTCCACAATTCGATCCCATTTGGAACACAATAAGCTTTTAATGACCATTGCCATAGTCATTTGTGCGCAAACTGATTGCAACGTGAACTGTGATCTGCTGGATCAGACTCCAGTTTGCCTGTTGATAAAAGTTTCTCTTTTTTACCCTAGTAAACCCTTGCTTCTGCATCATGTTTAATACACGAATGGTCCACATGTTGTTATTCATTTGATGTAGTGGTGCTGCATTAAAATGACCGACTTAACATCACTTTTTCAATAAAACCCTAACAGATTTGACCACGAAGCACAAATTATTTAATTGTTTTATTGTCAAACATCCTCCGAAAATATGGAGATTTAATGACGCATATACACATTCTAGAAATGATGCTGTCGCTACTGGAAAACTGGTGTCGCAACGCGAGTTTATTTCCCTTCTGGTGCTGACTTTCCGTTTACAATTAGACGATATCAATAAACCACAGTTGCTTCTTTTTCTCTTTCAAGATCTGCCGTTACCGTATAATCACTATGACTGGCTCGGACGATACGGGTTCACTCGGAATGTCTCAGCACAAGTTAGAATGCCATGGCGAATAGCATGTGTATTTTTCAATTATTTTTCCCGGGTGTGAACTCAAATCATCCGTCCTAGCTAGATGCCACTAAATCGTGGCAAAAATTAAAGAAACAGATTTGCCTCCACAGTTTACCACGGTTTGTTGGCCAGTTACCGGCAATATATTAAAAGGTTTACACGTATTATTTCTTGCACTGCATCACAGACTAACAGTTGCTTTTACTGTATGCCATGCCCAAATGGAATAAGTTTTTGGTTTCTGACGTACTCTTTCAATCCTCAGGAGTTAATCATTTTTCGTTTTCATAATGTCACTGCGGAATAGCTAGATCTAAGTAAACCCAATTTCACTTTTAGATGGCACAGTCTGCCAGGAAGTGAAATAAATCCACAAAAAGGGAGACCATATGGGTCTGATCCCAGACGCCCTATAGCTTCATTTCGGGCTCTGTGAAATTCACTCACAAGATGTTCAGGATACGGTTTTGGTTGCTCATTGCCTTGTTTATCTTCCGGCTGCATCTTGTCTTGTCCGTGGAAGCAATGAAGTCGAAAATTTCACTTCCGCATCTCTACTGAATGACCTGCTCCAGCAATCACTTTTTAAATGTATCACGGAACAAGTGCTCTGAGACGATGAATACTGGACATCGATTATTTGGGGCGATCAGTTAGCATCTTTGTTCTTTTGGGTAGGATATTTGGAAATACGGTTAAAAACAACTGCAAATCAAAAACAATGGCATTCTATATTATTCAACTTCGTTGAAAATGAAATAAAGAATAATTTCTTTTTACAGGGATTGGACCGCACCCCGCAGGCGATGAAAACGACATAGCACACTAGGGATTTACTGTATTTCCAGTTGCATAACGGTCTGATGATTTCAGACAAACTACTGTCACACAATTAGATTGTCGGTAGTCATCTTCAGCGGAGGCTTCCATGATTGCTAAAAATGAATGGTGAGGCGATTTCTCAGGATGAAAGCATGATTCAATGTCTCTCTCTTACCGTGTATGATTTCTTTGATTGTCGCCATATGCAAGCTTTCCTAAAACCTTTTCGTAATGAAAACCGCAGGTGACTCAAGAGTCTATTTAGGACCGTTTTAGACAAAAAACCACCTTCTCACTGAAACATATTTGATTTTATAAACCAACCAACTCACTTGCAAAAGTTGTTGATCTCAGGTTGGCGACGTCATCTTCGAGATCTTAAGAGGGCAAAACATGGGGTAGGATAGAATTGCCCAACATCCGCATGCTAGAAGCTAACCGAAATTGAGCGCATACTGTTTTAAAGTCTTTTGAAACCATCTTTCCTGCCTCATTTCTGTAAGACATTTTCGATAGGTAAATCAGTAGGTACGCAACCTAACAACTGAAAAATGGATGCCAAAATGTCAATTAAAATGAGTCCTTGCTCAACTGATATCGTTTGAGAATTCGACGAATCAAAGACGAAAATGATGGCCAATCTCAGTACTGAAACCCACTATCCTTCTAGTCTTTTGCTTTCCAGTAGAGAAATGACGTGGCATTTAACGAAGTAGGGTTAATTATTAATTATCTTCCGTACGTTTCAAAAAGTATAGATTAGGAGGACAAAGCTTTAAAAATGCCATAATATAATCAAAAGGTTCAAATAATTTGACAAAAATAAGCCATTTTTTACTTTTGACCGGGTAACTTTTGCTGGTTTTATTTTGTCTATTTTTGAAGTTTGTTGCAGAACAGTTTGTTTGTAGATTGCAATCAACACCAATCCAGGAATCAAATAGAATGAACAAATGAAAGAAGCTCCGGTCCTATTGTTCTCAATGACAGTGTGTTCAAGTGTCTTCTCGACAGGGGTAACGCTCAATGTCATATTTGTTTCACTGCGGTCGCATAGTAACGACCGGGTGTCTATCATGTTCAGCCTGTCACTCAAAGGTAAAATGTAAAATGTAACACTCTGCCGATGAAAGCTCAGCTGCTTGTTTCCAACTTACAGGTGAACTCTCATCCAAAGTGAGCCACCAAATCTTCAAAATCTACTGAATAATCACAATTTACTACGCTTGATTGACCTTAGGACCACATCTTTTAAGCCAAAACCTTAGGTCATAGGGTTAATCCTACAATCGGGCAGCAATAGACCCGGGTTGCATTCTCATTACAACCAGTCAGTGATGAGCATCCAGCATTTCACGCCGAGCTTAAACCAGGGCATTCCAAATAGAGGACGTCTATCTTACTACTGCTTCTACCTGTTCCTGCTAGGACTAATTAAAATTGGCATTAAAGGCGTCCACAAGTCAGCCTCATTGTCAGCAGGCAGCGGTCGGACAAGCCCTTCAGTTGGAAGGCTCGGGTGTGATTGTGGATGGGAGTCATTCATTGACCTGCAATAAGAGCACAACTGCATTCTGATTTTGCCGGAGTGGAAGATAGTTTGTTTATGTTTGCAAGGCAGAGTATGAAAGGTAATCACAGAAATACATTACCGTCAATTCGACGCACTACTTGCAAGTAATTGTGCAGTGTGTCCAAATCACAATTTTTATATCCGTTTTTCGTTCGGTGGACCAAGCGCAACTTTGAATTTCGCTTAACTCTTCGGTGTTCACGACATTATGGCTTATCATTGTCAGGCTCAGCACCTTTATTACACACTGTGCATCCGTTTAACAAGTAAATTTAATTTTAGCAACCATGACAGTGATTTACCATTTTACAAGTAATTCAGGTTAGTTAATCAGTGATATGGTCTCTTTTTCTCACCAAGCTTTATCCCAAACCCGCAACAGTTTGTCGTGGACCCACAGTCCTTTAGCCTCACAGCACAGCCTTTTATCCGAGATTCCTATATTCAATTCATCGTGAAAAAAACTAAACTAAAATACTAAACATCTCGCTGTTTCATTCAGCTTAACAAAACCAGGCTCCGTAAAATCAGTTTGTAAACATACCTTTACCTAAGGATATTTCGAAAATATTTTTATCTTATAACACTTTACCTTCTAGCCTGTCCGCCATGCTTTGCGAAAGCGGTCTTTACATGCTCTCATTGACTTCAGAATAATTTCGTACTTCTTGATCGGATTCGCTTACAGTGAGCCGCATGGCTGAAAATTGTGCATCGAAGATAAACGACTTTACAGATTTGCTGGGGGATTACGGGCCAAGGCCGGTGAATTACTGGTCCAGAATAAAAGATTCTGGTTTGGAGGTAAAGCGTTGTGAGTTTTGACTGAAGCCTGATGAGGAAAAATTCAAAGTAAACATTCCGACACAGGTTACGCATCAATATATTCGTTCCTAAGTGGAAAAAGTAGGCAAGTGTAGGTAATCAGAAAAATTCAGACGACTAATGTCCCACTATCCTTTCATGCTGTGGAAGCATGTTCAAACATCAGCTCTAATTTCACTGAATGAAGGGAATTGGCATTTATGGCGTTCTGATAGTGATTGGCGTAGAATTGCATAAGGTCTCAATACATCGGGTATGGCAACTGTCTGCCCTCCACCAACATGTTGAATAGAGTTGATAGGACTTAAAAATTTTGCTGTCGACATGATACAACCTTATTCAGTCATTCAAACTGAAAACTCCGCCAAGTGGTCTCGAAATGTGATCTGTTCTGCCGTTATATTGGTCACATCGTTACCAAAGAAGGCAAGAATAAGACAGCCAGGTTCTTCGAGATTTCAGGTACCATCTGTCCAAAAAGCTGACTCAGTCTGGAACAGAGGACTATCGAATTTTGTTTCTTGATTTCGTTATTTCATGCCGAACAGTAAAATCACTTAAAAGACCTTTCCATCACAAAACCATGTGATCAAGAAGTCACCCATATTTCTAGAGCTCTACTTCCATAAAGTAGTAAGTTTTCCTCCTTGTAACTTTGTTTCAGCAAACGTTAAATTTGCTTGTAGGAAGCACCTAACAGCAATCGCCCACAGTTAACTACGAAGTTGATATCTACAGGATATCCACTCAAGTTCATTCAGAAACACTTTTTAGAAAATCTTAATTTTGCAAAAACGTAAATGATACAGAAACCAGAAATCCTCCTACAACTGTTTTCTATTTCATATGTTTAAGAACTTGAACTCGATTGCTAAGACCATTTATTATCCACTTCGTCCAGTCGACGTTTATAAACACTGAAATACCAACACCCTGATAAAGTAGCAGTTGTCCTTGTGGGACCGATGAAACAGCGCACATCGTTTCACAAGTGGCTGTTTACAAGTTCAGACCAGACAGGAATTTGCGTCCCCTTATGATTAAACAACTTCGAATGTTGTTAGGAAACAGGATTTCGTCTCAATCAAAATCATTCAAAGCGTTGGATACAAGACTATCAGTCACCGGCTCCCAGTGGGTTACATGGGGCTCATATCGTCCAACTGCTCTTTGGGTTAAACCATTTAGCCAAATTCTTGAACCACGGTTGCGTAAGTCTACTTCGGATAGTACAAAGCTCACAGAGTAAGCAAGGATCTCAATGAAAAGACGATTGGGTTGAATTGGGGAATGGGGGATTGACTGTGCACATTGTTTGCTTTTCCTTCCTTTTTCTCGTTCGGTGTTTTCGTCCGTCACCATGACTCCAAGGGCACATAAACTGTTTTCAGATTTGTGCATATATATATCTTATAGTCGAGCAGTCCTGTTCTCAAACAATGACGGACAGCGCGAACGTCTGAAGGTATTTAAACAGATGGAAAACCAAAAAAGAACATTCTAGGTGCTTTCCATTTAATTTAAAAGCTATCCAACGTGGTCTTTCAATCGGGTGTCAGTTTACTATTATTTCGAGAGAAACAAAGGGTAATTTGTACAACTTACACTTCACAAATAAAATCCAGTTAATTTTTCTTTCAAAATACGATCAATTCAAGAGATGCTATGTTCATACGAGAGAACATCCACTACTCAGATCAACAGTAACCCCCATTTCTAAACCAAACAAACTCTCAATTCTTATTTGAGAAAGTCCCATGATAGGAGATTTCGGAAATTCCAAACTACTTAGTGTAACTTCAATGTTAAAGTGTTGACGACTTGTGTACACTAAGCAAAGAACTTTTGTTTGTTTCGTAATTACCATGACCCCGTGTGCTACTAATTTTGGCTTACATTCCATCGTCGATCAGAATCCAAAATAAAGAATGGTTGAGAAATCCAAGAGGCGGTTATACAGTTACTTCTTAAAGGTTCACTCGCTCATATCGATTACAACAGCTGCAGCATTCCTGCGGTTTGAAAAGAGTGGAGAATGACCGAATAATGGAACAGGTGATTCCAATATTTTTTTATCTTGTGCATCTAACCACCTACTCCTAAAAGCAGATTATTTCTTCGACATCCTCATGCTTCCAGTAACAACCGAATTTTTCTATTAATCACGCGTGTCCAGTGCATTGTCGATGATCCAACAGTCTAGAAACCAAGCTGTTATCCTAGGGTAGTCTGGAGGCAGATACCAAGGGAGCTGAATCTTCGGCCGGTTGTCGAACTTCTCCACTTAAAAGACCTACAACAGATTGCGTTTTGTGGCCCGGGTTCAGGAAGCAGAACAGAGTATGTAAGTGGCGAAACAAAGTTCATCTTAACGGCAAATATTGAAATCAGCTGTTATTCACGAGGGTATCGATTACATTTTTGGCATGCGTTATCAGTCACCATACAGAACTGATACACTTTTGCATGGCATATTGTATTGTAACTTTAGACAAAGAGAATATGTACCGGTTTATCCAGTTTAAGTAAAATGGTCAGGTAAGTGCTTCCTCCAACGTGCAAATAAGCAACAAACTAAAACTAATTAACGGTGGATGTGATCAATTCACGCCAAGCACCATTAGGCAGAAAGTAATCAGCAGTTGTATGATTTCCATTTATTACGTTTACAAACATGTACAATGAGCTTAGGCAGAGGGGTCAGTACGAGTGAAATGAATACCATCTTTAGTTGTTGATGTGTCGGAATGGAAAACAGCCCTGGACACCCAAAACAGTCCAAGACAGAAAGGAACAATTAATTGGCAATGTTCAAACAAAAATACGTTAATTTTAAAGTCATTCAGAAGTAAGTAGTAAGAAGTTTAGTCGCATAAAACGATCACAAGCATTTGGTGTAGACAAAGCCATGCACCTATAGTTTGGACTTTTCCGTAGTATACGATTTTAGCTGCCTGGGAAAAAAATGATTTGGAAGCTGGTTTTCGTCCGCAAGCCATTTTATCTTCAAATATAACTAATTTTTTATGATCAGATGGTCAGCTATTTACATAAATACCATTTCTGCAAAATAATTCATCGTCCAGTTAACGACGTTTCTGCCATCCTCTGCACCCCTCGTCGGACCAGCCATTATGCAGCATTGATTGGATGCCGCTTGCTGACAAACAAATGTTTAGGAATCGGATGGTACATGGAGAAAATCAGAGTTGTGCAGTTAAAATGAACTAGGAGAATAAGGCACATAATTCGGTGGGACAAATACTCTTTTAAAATAAGGGAAGAAATAGAATCAGCAACAATTTGACATTTTCTGAAGTCTGCAAACTGGCATGAGAAAAGCCACCACTGATCGGTTTTTCTCAGCACAAGCAACTGACCGTTGGTCTTAGGTTTTCATCGCGCAGTTTTTGGCAATCTTTATTTGAGGTGATAAAGTACCGTTGATGTTTGTTCTGCGACGTAAGAGGCTGGAGAATATCATCAGTTTGATACAAAAGATAAACGAGAGGCCTTTACTCCCGAAGGGGCGTGAACATCTTTCTGAGTAAGTGATGTGTCTAATACTTCAGGACACGTGACAAAGTAAAACTTTTAGCGTGAAACAAATAACGTCATAATGTTTCAACTACAGAGCAGTCAAGTGTAAATATGACACAGCGGGTCTGGGAAGAATACTATGATAGTAGGGGAACACCCGAAGGAATTAACTGAAATTAACTGAAATAGAATGCGATCAGTTTGTAAACACTTGCAAAGAAACGACGTCATTTGGTAAGGCATTATCAGAACTCATAAACTCGTAATCCCCTTGGAAGAAAGTTAACCGATGCGCATCAATCGTTTATTTGTGAGAGCGAATTTTGCGGGCTGTGTTATTTTACAGGTGAACTTGACAAGTAGTGACAAAATGCACGTGAACTGCCCTAGCGCCCAGGTCTAAAGTTCTGCAAAATGCAATAAGGAATCAAGTGTCTCTTGCCTTCGGAGTTGGTTGTCAACTTAAACTTCCGTCCGATTGAATGTGTTTATGTCTGGAGATGCTCTGGTCAGATTTATCCAACGAGAAGCTAGTTTGTCATAGGCCAGCAGCAGCACGGTATCAATGATGCGCATTTGGTACTCATCGGCTGCGGCACATGGTAAAATGTAACTATTTTGAAAAATGGGACCTGTTCTATTGTTGGTTAAACTAGAAAGTGTGCAGTGCAACTCCGGAAACACTAACGTGGAGGTAATACGTAAGTGGATTCATTACTGTTAGTTCTGGGCACTTGATCGTGATTTTGATTGCCTGACCATATGTGAATGTGGCCTTCCGGATATGTGGGCACGATAATGTGCACGCACGCATGTATATGATTATACATACGTGAGTATGTGCAAAAATACAGTAATGTTCAGAAGTCGGCTTTGGTCCACAGGAATATTTCCCGATTTTATCCTGATACTGACTGCATAAAACAAACATATCCCCCCCCCAAAGGCCATCGAGTGAGCAACCCCAGATCGGCTTGAGTGAGCGATTTCACTCCCATATGTGCTTTGAAGCACACAAATTCGGTTAGCGTAGCAGACTGGTTGAAGCACACGAAATGCTTTAGGTGAAATCGGCAATGTGCATAAATTCTATGGTGCAGTATTGTTTAATTGCTGCTATATGAACTTGATACTCCATACGCTTCGCATTGACATGAAATATGCGAGACCGCTGTGGGTCAGTTAAAGCATACTGCAGCATCAGCTACAGTGCAGCCTTCGATCAATCAAAATTTTCCCTGTCATCGTAGCGGCTGGTTCTCTATTTAACCAACAAATTCCAGTTCGTTATCTCAAACCACTCGATATTTGTTCACTGAACGACAGCTCATTCGTTTTTCTTCACCAATGTCTGCGTAGAACCCAGGTAAACACTTACTTCGCATGAAAACGAGTCCTGCACTTCTGACAGGTTCTCCTAGACGAAACCACTGAATTTTCAGTCTTATCATAAATCTGCTCGTCGAGGTCGACACTGACTGGTTTCAATTAGAAGAACATTCATCTAATCAATTTATCACGAGAGTCAGACCTCGATCTGTAGCCTGCTGTTCTTGCTTTGCGGATGCGTAACCTCATCATTTGTGTTACGAAGAACGGAAATGCAATCTGAAATCAGTAGTGACTTTTCCCTTTACAGTCTTTGCGCACATACATTTTTGTCATGGACGTCCAAATCTGGCAAAGAAATGCAGGGTCAGCACTTCTAAAATAGCCAGAATTACTCACTAGACTCTCATCTGAATCGTTAGCAACGTGAATTGATGACAAGTCCATTTAAAAATCACATGGTGATTGGCCGTCGGATTTTCGTCGGTCAGGCAAGGCTAACCTTCAGAAAGGGAATATAAGACCCGAAATGATTGGTGTTGATCCCCAGTAGNGCTTTGAAGCACACAAATTCGGTTAGCGTAGCAGACTGGTTGAAGCACACGAAATGCTTTAGGTGAAATCGGCAATGTGCATAAATTCTATGGTGCAGTATTGTTTAATTGCTGCTATATGAACTTGATACTCCATACGCTTCGCATTGACATGAAATATGCGAGACCGCTGTGGGTCAGTTAAAGCATACTGCAGCATCAGCTACAGTGCAGCCTTCGATCAATCAAAATTTTCCCTGTCATCGTAGCGGCTGGTTCTCTATTTAACCAACAAATTCCAGTTCGTTATCTCAAACCACTCGATATTTGTTCACTGAACGACAGCTCATTCGTTTTTCTTCACCAATGTCTGCGTAGAACCCAGGTAAACACTTACTTCGCATGAAAACGAGTCCTGCACTTCTGACAGGTTCTCCTAGACGAAACCACTGAATTTTCAGTCTTATCATAAATCTGCTCGTCGAGGTCGACACTGACTGGTTTCAATTAGAAGAACATTCATCTAATCAATTTATCACGAGAGTCAGACCTCGATCTGTAGCCTGCTGTTCTTGCTTTGCGGATGCGTAACCTCATCATTTGTGTTACGAAGAACGGAAATGCAATCTGAAATCAGTAGTGACTTTTCCCTTTACAGTCTTTGCGCACATACATTTTTGTCATGGACGTCCAAATCTGGCAAAGAAATGCAGGGTCAGCACTTCTAAAATAACCAGAATTATTCACTAGACTCTCATCTGAATCGTTAGCAACGTGAATTGATGACAAGCCCATTTAAAAATCACATGGTGATTGGCCGTCGGATTTTCGTCGGTCAGGCAAGGCTAACCTTCAGAAAGGGAATATAAGACCCGAAAGTATTGGTTTTTATTCCCAGTAGTGTGTTTCGCATACGGATGGATGAACGAAAGTTCTCGGAAGCACACTGGCCCGGCACACTGGGACCCGATGTGCTTCGCTTCCAGAGGACTTCGTGGCAAAACGAGAGCAAAGAGAGTCATCATTATCTACACATAAACTCGGGAATAAGGTACAGGTGGTGTCCCCATCATCGCTCGGCCTTTTTGGCTGAGGATGTACTTCCAGTCTTTGTAGATCCAAGTACGGTCTACAGTGCATCAGGGCAGTTCTAGACTAGCCAGCGATTATTACCCGAGTCCTTCGCCTCTCCTGGGAGCCTAGACCAGATGGAATTGGACAAGGGGAAATGATCTTATGTGGTGTCCAGCTGCGTTCGCTACGTCACAGTGCCATTTTAGCTTAGTGACTTTTTTTAAGAAAGCGTGCCAGGCAACAGCCCAACATAGTATTAACACTGTCGACGCTTGCCCACGTCTCCTTATTCGGTGCGTATGATCACACTTAATGCATGGCTAATGGTGCCTTGGCGGTCATCCCCTATCCAAAACCTAGGGATGCGCCGTGTGGTATCCTCGTCTGCCCTGCTGTGGCCTGGAGCACCTATCAGACTGGTATATCCTGGAGCCATCTAGAGATCTTGTGCTCATTACGGGGGTCATGCAAGTCTGTCCACTGTTACACGAGGTTTGGTGTCCCCGACACTAAAAGACTCCAATACATACAGCTCACTTTCGCAAGACATCTGGTTGTAAACTCATATATACATGAACAGCTGATTGTTCGCATGGTTAGGCGTATGCTAAAAAAATTGTCCCGAATGGCTAAACTCGAAGCAAGCGGCTTGGCTGAACATATTCACCAACAGGTATACTGACTGATTGAGCATCGGAAGTTGTGCACTTGACGTTATGTATAACATACTAATAAACCAGTCCTTTCTACAACTACTAATGACGATGAGGCCGGCACCTATCGAATTTTGGTGGTTTTTAAAATAGGCATCCAATTCCTGAAGTTTCATTATTACGAAAGCATTGAATCGCATTGTGATTTCTATAAAACCATTATGAAACTTCGGCTGAAAGAGCAGATACATAAGCGACACAAGAACTCCAGTTGTATTTTTTACACCGGCTGAGTGAGTCGTTAAAGCTTGTTTTGAGTGTCTGCTGGTGTACATACGTTTAGTAGTTGCGCAGGTGAATTTCCGAGAGACTGGCAACGTCTTTACAAGAACGGCGTAGTTTATTGACCAAGGAGTGCATCCACTTGTTCTGGATTTCAAAATGCTATGCAATAAATGCGATATATTCATGCCCTTTCCACGAAATTTTCCTGTGTACTCTTTGTTACAGATAAAAAATTTGGTGACTGAAACAGCTGTGATGTAATCCAAAATATTCTTGGTTTGATCTTCAAAAACGGATCAAATAATTTATACGGATATGGGATACAAGTGGAGAATATTCATGCATTGCCTGACGGAGTGTGTCGCGCGTGCCAGCGGCCATGTAGACAATGCCCTCCCTCCACCCTTTAAAAGTCTGCGATCTCCATGGAGAATTGTAATAAAAGTTAGAGCACTGTTTACAGTGATACCGTTATAATTATAACAAACACCTGCTAATGATTGTTGAGAACACCAAAATATTGTGGTTCGCAACTCTGAAAAAAACAGAACAAATGGTCACTAATTTCACAACCTTGTCCACAGGCATCAGAAATCAGTGCAGAAATCAGTGCCATATACTGAAGAATGTTTTCTGCTTAGGTATGTGCAATCACTTGTCGTTTGACGGTCTTCCCACAAAGCCAGCCAGCAAAAAATTGTAATTACACAAGGATTCAGTTTTATTACAAAATTTCATGAAATTCTTTTTCAGTCTGTCATAGGGGATATCTTGTTGGCCTCATTCTAAGTGTTATATTAACCAATTGTGTTTGGAGTATATGGTACCGTAATGATTTGGAACGATTTCGCAAAGTTCGGATTCAAAAGTTGAAAGCTCAAAATGAAGGCTGTACTCAAAAAAACAACCGGCGCACGCAATCTGTAAGGTGGAAAGAGAACGTAAGCTGGAGTGCTAGACAATTAATACGGCAAGTGCATTACCATTGTGCCATACCCTAGAAACCAGAACAACATTCACCCTATTATTCCCTTCGTATCCAAGGTCTTCCGGTACTTTCGTTAGCTTTTAATTCCAAAACATGGAAGTGATGCATGAAAGTTACTGTTTTGTCAGCTGGTAGTAACCCGTCGATGTTGAACACTTCGAAATCACAATCTTAGTCTATTGAAATCTTGATCCATCCACAAGCATTCCTTTAAATGAAATTACGGTGACAAACTTTATCCGGATTGGCCAAGGGTGCAAATGGCACAGATATACGGGGGTAGACATTCCGCATAATCGGCCACGATAACCTATTAACCGGTCACATGATTTAGGGAATCTGTGTTCATTGATTTACATATATTCGTGACTGGGCTGATACTATACTCTGGAAAATATAAACAGCACATTTCGAGTCAAAAAGAATAAGCGTGGAACGTAATGACTGATCATTCAGAATCATTAAAATTGGGTGCAAGAAAATAAAAAACTTATGTCTGGAGGTATTTCAAACAATTCCGAACGGAAAGAAAATATTGACAGTAGTAAATGCGCTATGCGTTTCCACTAGCTCTTCTAGCTCGTTTATAGTCCTAAGTACTTTATTGCTCTTGCAGACTTTTTATTCATCAGGCTTTAATTTTGTTCTACTGTGAAAGCTAGAAATTGTTTACTGTATTCTTTTATCGAGTTGAAGAAAAGGAATTTCGGGTAACGAAGAAAATAACCTCCTTTCCTTTATATGAAAGGGATTCATTCCACAAAATGTTATCCCATGAAAGATTCTCGGTAAATTGGTACAAACGTGGTGAACTTATTCCGAGCAATAACGAACGCAACATGCCTCCGTGGTCTGACTCCAGCTCACGGGCTACTTTCTTGTCACGAAAGCTATATTAAAGCGTGGCTTTGTATACTGCCGAATAAGCTTGGAATCATGATATATGGAGTAATGCCACCAGGTGTTTTCCTCTACTGAAGTGCTTAATCACAAACACCAAAATGTGCTGAAATATTGTAATACTTTGGTCAATGAAAATTGTTCTACTAAGTCAATATCTCCTACGACCCACTCACAAAAGCGCAAAATGGTGGGGCCATGTGAGACACAATGCATTTGAATATAGCATGAGTTCTGTCTGAACAGGAGTTTGTTGCCTACAAACAGTTTAGATTTTCAGCTGCCACGTTCAAATGACCATACCGGTACATCCAAGGTCTTCCGCATTTCTTATTGCTCCTCGTTATACGTAAACCAAATGTAAGGAGCTGAGTAAAACATCGAATTGTGAATCCCCTTTCGAGATCAACATGAGGCATCAAACAGGTGGTGAAACCCAATTGGAATGGTTATGTTTTGTTAACGAGTGAAGTCCCTAAGAACATATACCAATATCACACGCCGACATGCAAAAAATAAACAGAATATTAAACACCACTTTATCCGGTCTTTAGCACGAAATTAAGAAAGGACAGAATCAGTATTTTTTGTATTTTAGCTATTGCTTTTCTAACAACTCGGCGACAAACGTGCACAGTTTATCTCTGGAGACCACGAATTGGCTCATTCGGCAAAAACTTCCGGAAATGAAATAGATGGGACAATTCCGGACATGTAAATCAAAAAGATCAAGTTTATGAGCACATTTGTTTAGAAGCCCCAATATCATTGTCGTCAGTTTCAGCGAATTCAGTCGATCTATCCTGTTCGGATTCCATTCAAACCTGATTATTCAAACAAGAGTGATTCACTGTGCTCTGGGTGGTCAGTGTCATTGTCACACTTGTCATATACAAACTCTTTACTTGGGTCTGTTCGGATCAAAGCTCACTAGACGATTGCCTCCAGTCCAGTTATTTCTTGCTCCTGCAACATTCACCTAATGCTAAAGGAGCTCGTCAGTCAGTTTTTGTTTCTGCTCGCAATTTAGCTTCAGTATTGGATGGCCCATCGTACAAAACTGAAACGGTCTTGTGATCACCGCATCAGCCTGCAGCCTCATCTCATACTTTCAGAAGGCTCCAGCGATGGAATCAACACAGGCCTAAGTGGTAGTTGCTTAAACATGTTCATAGTCTAGTGACAGTAAACTCTGATAGAAAGGTGTCACTAGATCAAGCACTGTTACAAAGACCAAACCACAAATTAAACACACGATTGATGCTTGTGCTTTGGCATGGCTTCAAAGCTGCTGAGCGCAATATTCAAAGCTGCTTTCGAGAATTTCAACCTAGCAGCAGCAGTTGTGCTTGGTGTCCCTTTACTAGCTTTTTGATACTATCCAGCAGATGTTACCTAGAGAAGAATGAAAACCCAACAGGTAAGCTTGTAAAAGGTGACACACCATCGCTGAAGTTACAGGCTCATCTTTGGTTATGGTGCCAAATAAACGTTTATTTAATTTGTTGCTTAGTTACTACGATGCTGAAACCCCATTAGCGACCTTCTTTAGACTTATCGCATTTCTACAACCTAATGCATAATTAGATATCTAAACAACTTTCGGGCTCAATACAATTGGAATTTCATTCATCAAATGCGGTACTGAAAAAGGGATTTGGTTCCATAAGAACCCCCACCAGAAGACTTGAAACTGTGCATTGATTTTAAATTGATATGAGCATCGTAGCTGATCAGTTGCCGTGCAACAAACATGGTTTACATTTAAAGAGATTCTTGGTTTATCTTGAGCACCACTTTGCCACTTATCGACATTTCATCTTTTGGTACCTGATTGAATAAACGGTGAGCGATGTTCGACGGATGTGACCTTGCTCATGATGACGAAATCATGCAACGATTACTTGTGGTTACTTGAACGCGGAAATCATTTGATGCTGGCAAACATAAAATGACTTAACTGCCAAGTTTTCTTCGTCTATCTGGTCACGGATTGATCACTCGTAACCCATATTCTGTCCAGTTTCGCACAACTGTTTGTGCATTTTACCATCTCACTTTGAACACAAACCACCTAGCGCTAAAAGCGCAAAAGGGAATACTCTACAGTGGAATGCATTGATGTTAAACCTTATTGTCTTGACGTCTAATACTCGGCAAGTAATTCGATGAACGGTATTGATAATCGAACGGGGGCTGACAGCCACGATGGAGATAGGAATAAAAACATCACAATCAAAGGCAGCCATCCGTGCCCAGAAAGACAGACTTGAACTTCATTGCCAATCACACACCTTCAGTCTTCAAAAGCGAGAGAGAGAGAATCTATTCCAGATAACTTCGTTTTTTTCAACCCCGCAACACAACTCAGGTTTTGCAGTTGTGCAACCAACTACACAAGAATGCGTCTAGACGAAGATTCAACACTTATCCGTTACATACCGCCGACGACACAGTTGGAAGTACGTTCCACTTCCGGTTATGATTAACATACCAGAGGTTTGCGCACGGCCTGTTGCGCTGTCTTGGCAATGAATACTCTTACGTTCGATATTACTCTTGTCCAGTTCCGGTTCAAAGTCACCTGAGCACAAAGCTGTCTAGTGCACATCACTGCACTCTTAAATTTATCAATGCGGTGATTCGAAACTAGTCGAACACACAATCTAGTGGTTATAATGGTCGACCCATTCATTTGTCCGGGCTTCTCAACTCAGTTCACCCTCGATCAGCGCACGCCTCGGATAATTCTCTGTAAGGATGAAGCAGCTATGCAGTGCTTCCAACGTTTTTAGTCGTGAGTTGATCGTTAACGCAGCAGGACCAGTAAGTTCTTCCGCAAACCTAAGCCGCCCCAGTAATCAAGCAAATCCAGTTACTTTTTCGAACCTGGTTAGAATGCTTGATGCTTCGCAGTTGGTCGAAGTTTCAATTTTTCAGCCAAAGAATAGACGGGAATGGAAAATGAAAACGCGTGAACTGAGAGACACTGAGCACACATTTTGACCCTGTGTACTGCAGCGTTGTCATGTGATGTAGAGCCAAATGAGTTCCAGCGTTCTTGGTTGATCTACAACATTTTGGTTGACTGAGTAAAATATGCTGCATAACTAAGTCTCGGACAAAAACTGATCATGTTTCCTGTTATTTCATCAGTTAGAAATGATAAGACTACTTGTTTTTACTATCGCATTCAGTGGAGGATGGTAGCTTAGTTTCACCTGCCTCGGAATCACACCCTGTCCAGTTGGCTGATTCTAACTATGGGAGATTCTGAGTTACAGAAATCTGATTAGTTATCTCATCTGAGTTTTGAAGACTTTATGGCACATCTCTTACTCATCATTCATGCTTCATGCATCTGACATAAATGGGACTCTGATTTTGAAGCTGAATAAAGCAGCATCGCGCGCTTCAAGTTCCAAACTGGTAATAAGATCAGCTGAACTGCAAGCTTCACAGATATTTTCATAACTCCTGATCTGAGCTCAATTTCTTCGGCGTTAGATGTGAGCTCGGTTACACTTTCCAATAGAATACCAGGAGATTCATAGTTGTTTCTTACGCAGATTGGTAGTAATGGAAAATCACTAGATAATGGTGAACCCTCACACTTGACAGCCTCTTGAGCACAACGATTTGCTGAGAGTGTTTAGCTGCCATAAAGCAGACGCCTTAACTTCCTTTACTAGTGTTCACTTCCACAGTCATCCCACTAGGGTAAACCTGACAAGTTAATCTTTTGGTTCTGAAGGTTTTGGAAGTCAAATCATTAGATAATGATTCATAGCCTAAGTTAATTGCCCCAAAATTGTTGTGTCAGATGGATTCCTAGAGCTTTGTTGGTTTTATCGTGACTTAATATGCATGCACTTATCCAGGTACTATGCTGTTCACAGAAGCCTTTTTTTACCTCATATGACATCAGTACCGTTGGCAAACTTGATTGATGTCGATGGGTTCTCAATGTTCAGCATGGCTCGTGGGTCAACGTAAAATATTAAGACGGTTGTCCACTAATGACCACATCAGAGCCAAAGTTATGGTTTACTTGTGATTGACACTGATCCCCATAAATCGATTGAGTCCCACACTTCCATTCAGCTAATTTGTATCACTTTCTCAGCGACTGATTGACTAGACACACAGATAACTGTTCAGCACACAAACCGAACTCGCGGAATAAAACAATGGCCTTTTAATCCTTAGCTTTTAATGTTTTTTCGTCTTCTGTCACTAGCTCGTTCTTTCAAGCCCAATCATTGACAGAATATTATTAGCCTGAGAGCTGTGCTAATTATTCGAGGTCGGCAGTGCCCATTTATTCGTTGATCGCAATATAATCGACTACTACTTCTCGTGGTAAAAGTTTAGACATAGGCATCGTGTTTTTGCTTCATTAATAAAGAACCTAAGCCAGCAGTAGATTTTGACTTCACGATTATTATTCAACCTGGCTCCTTTTTCATCACTAAATGACTTTAGTCGGCCGCAGTTCTGTGAGAAGTTTATCTACATTTTAAATCGGTTTTATTACATAGATGCACAATGCGACACTATTTCTTGTACGCAAAAGACTATAGAATACAATACAATGATACTATACTAATCTTGATAGACGTCATAATAGTGATGTATAAACAGTAGTCAATGGAGCTAATGGTAATTAGTCTCTCAGATTGTTCAGTTATCCAATAAATCGAATAGTGACTAATACGTAGTAATAATTAACCCATCCAAGGTAACTTCGGTCTGTGATAATGACATTATCTCCATTGCTTTTAATAAATTACCGTTTTTCTTGGAAAATATGCAACTTTTATGTGGGTAAGCTGAATTCATTCAGCGGCTGCTGACGGCAGGGAAGGCAGATGACCTTCTGAGCAGTTTTATAATTCATGACTTGTAAAATGGAACTTCCTGATGATGTCTATTCGTAAATTAAAATGCATGAAAGATGCACTTGATGTATAACACAACTCTTTCAGGTACAATCCGAAGCCCAAACGGAAATGAAACTTGGAGCTGAACATTAATTTCCTGTCATTCGGTTACAGACGGGCGAGTGAACGAGTAAGAATGCATTAAGGCAAACTTATATATTTGAAACGGGATTAGTCAGTAGTGAGGTAAGCCCGACAGTCCGATTGTCCTTACGTAATTCATCCAGCAGTTTCTGGGGTTTTGGCGCGACTTAACATCAAAAGTGCAGACTGCAGCCAAGAATAAATGCGTAACAACTGAAATCAACCTCGTAATGCTTTCGAGGTATATCGGTTAAACCTGAGTGCAGCAATGCAGTAGCTTAACAGATCAAAAAGAGCGCCTTCAGCAATACTTCCAGAAGAATCTCTAGTGGTACTTGACGAAGAGATTTAATGGATCGTGCACGTCTCATGAATATAAGAAACATCAAATACGGCACTCTCAAAAAGATCTCTGGAATGGTAAAACGATTCCGTCTATGCTGGAGGTTGGTAATGAAAATTAGTGGTTTGCAGTTGAGAAGCGAATGACATAAACAATGTGGGCCGTTTCTTACAGATTAAGACCAACTGTATCTTGGCGAAAAGTAATATCAACAGTGAAATAAATTGTTCAGTAAAACGAAAGCAGAAGGGACCACTATGAGGGCTTGGAGGAATCGTTTGACAGCATCGTAACCTATAAGAATTTCAAGATTCTAATTACGATGTTCGGGAATATGTCGTGGAAAAATGATGCAAAGTAGGTGTTTTTTTCAGAAATTTCACTTGTGAATTTTCAAATGTTAGATAAATTTTCCTAGGGTTGATTACCACAAGAAGTAAACGCAAAACTTACCGCGTACTTGTGGTTTGGTTCGAGAAACAACTTCGATGGGAGCAATGCCGATATCTTCCTTCGTATATATTTACGTGCAAAATACTGTGAGTCAGTGGATGGTATTACTTGCAATTCAGTTTTGGACAATAGGAATAGGAAATTCCTAACTTGATACTGAAAGCCCTCTGTCAGTCAGAAAACTGTATGACTGCAAGATTGTGAAATGAGCATATTTGCAATCAAGCATGGAAATGAAATTTAAAACTTTCTTTTTTGGTAAAAATCTTGCATTTACTGTATTTGTGCACGGACCACAAGAAGTGGGTATCTATCGGCGAAGAAATATTTCCCGTATTATTCCCGGTAATGTTATCAGTAGGAACAACCAATGGCTAACATGTGAAGCAAACGATCCAGCTGAGTGCGTCGTAATGTGTGTCTGACATCCTTAAAATAATTTCAAGAAATGCGTGTGAGGAAAGTTGGATGGAACTACTCAGTTCCGCTGGAGTTGTGCAAACAACGCACGGTATAAACTGCTACTTGACAATGTGCGGTTTCGGGACAAGATAAGTACACTGTCCTTCATTTTTGGTAGCACAAGTCTAGGAGGTGAATGAATTTTGTCGTTGCACGATTCCCCGAGTTCGAGGCGAGCGAAAAGGATCAAAAACTAGCGAACAAAAATCAGAAAGGACGAATAAGTGGTGGCAGTCAATGGAACTGTCATAGAAAATTGGCCCTTTCTAGCCCTGAAATGGTAGGTCTTTCCATGCTGACAATAACGACTTTCGGGCTTGTAGAATTTCTCGGCCATTCTGTTGTTATATTTCAGGCCAACTGCGCAAGGCAGATTTTTATCACGGGACCGAGACTAGAGAGGAAACACTTACCAGGCAAATTTTCGCATCATTGTACCTGCGCCAAACATTGGCTATGAAATGCGCTGTTTAATTCGGATTACCTTTTCGTCAGGGCAGGATGTGGTCAGCCTTTGTGATCAACCGGTATCTCGAAGTAGTTTGTCGGTATTTTTGGCCGACACAATGGGTTACCATCCTCATTCCAACTGTGGAAGCACTGCGCGCTGCTAGTCCCATGTAGCAAATCCCGGGTTATCATGAGATTTCCTTCCATTTTTCACACCTCCATTTGAACGGTTACTACCGTCTTTGGAAGAGCGCTGGACACATCTACGTGCAGTATAGACTTCGTCCAAGAATATGGCTGCAAGGTAGGTTGTACATATGTCGCGACCAGGTGCACCGAAGCAAGACCGCGCTAGTTTTAATTCATGTGGAGAAGCGAATTTATGTCACGCAGTTCACTTCGGTTTTTACAACCTTCAACCTTGTACCATTGTTTTCCGGGCTTAGTTGACGCCTCACAGCACCAGATAGTGCTGGGATGAAAACCAACCCATCATTGCATAGAGAAATAAAAAGAAAATGTTTCGAAAGAAAAGATGTCATGAAATGCTGCTGCAAGCCCTACTGGCTAAAGGCTCTTATCATCGCCCTGGAGACCCTTGTGAACCTCAAGCCGATAACGAAATTCTAGTATATTTTGTGCAATATGCTGCAGTTTAGCGTCAGCTGTGGTTTGGGTTCATCCGTTAGTAGTGAAATAACGGTTCCATCAGCCATATTCGTGTGCTCCCGTGTTCTTGTCTGGAAAGCAGATCTTATTTTGCTTCGCTGGTTATTTGTCTTTGGAATAACAACGAACTATTGAATTTTTTTAACGACTCGATTAGCGGATGTACAATTCCCGAAGCGATACGGATTACCATTATATTGTAAATCCCTTTTATGGCAACTGATATTCCTACGTGCTACCCTCACCAGTTTATGGAGCACGGTAGGCATAGTTTTCTGCCACTCTAAACGACGATCAAATAGGTCACACACATCACATATGGACTCCTCAACAAATCTATAAAATATGCATATAAGTAATTCTACTTAAAAATGTGACAAGCCTAATCTATAAAACGTAATAGCAGGCACCATCGAACATATGGTCATTAGCAGTCAAATCATTTAATTTCATCCCAATAGAATTTCGTGTTTCCACAAAGGTGAACTTGTTTGTTTTATCACAGTCGTGCTTCCAAGTAGTGCCATCATCTGCACACCTGATGACCCGTTGTTGTGCTCTTAGCATTAGAAATATTTAGACTGCTGCAGATTTGTGGGTACCGGTAAAACAATGATTGGATATTGGATATCTTATTCTATATGGAGCTAATTTTGATCGTCAAGCAACGGACCTGTAAGAGATAAGTCACCTACTTAGAGATTCGCCAGGGGAATGCACAATTCATATTATCTACCGATAAATGCATTAGAAGTGGTTACCTTGGTAAATAAATTCAGAGCAGTTTAATTCTGCACCATCTTAGAGACTATATTGTACTGCTTGACAAAAACGATTTTGTAAAAGTTGCTTCGCCGATAAAGCAAAATCCAGCACATGCAAAATCTGCCGAAAAATGGAAAAAACTCTGGCGCCACTAGACTTTAGGTCACTGAGACTGTAAACTGAAATTGCATCTGCCTTTACGCACCTGCAACTTATCCCCTTCCATAGTCACATTTGCACATAGAAGTCGATGTGATTGCTACGGAATTTCAACCTTTTAGAAGCCAACTGACAGCAGGTAAAACTTACAGTTAATTACATCAAAACAATGTTGTTTGTTTTATGGCACACGAACCGATGAATCCTTAAGAGAAAATGGTGCAATCTTTCACATACATACTTACACATGCACATACACAAAAGCGCACGAGCCAAATGAACTTGACATTCCGGATATTATCAGCGCTCTCCTTATCGAAATATCGAGTGAATCGATCACAGTCTCATGCCAAATAGGAATATGACATATGACACTGAAATTGGACAAATAACGCCTTTGTATTAGTGATGATGGCATAGTAATATTTCAGAAATTGGTCCAAGAAATACAAGCGAGATTAGTTTTTCTTCAGTTCACACTTTCGAAATTGATTGCACATTACACCGAGCCGGCGGTAGACCGCCACAATGATTGGGATGGAGTAACTGCTGGAGGAAGACCGGGGAAAAACAAGCTCGTTTCCCGTTATTCGCATTATTGCCAGTATGTGACACCAAACGTGACTCGTAAATTAAGACCACCGTCTAAGTTTTCCGCTTTTTCACCCACCATAATATTTAACCTGGCTTAATAAACAATGGCACATTTTGAGAGCCTCGAAAACATGGTTGAAGGGCTTGACAAAAGCAAGTTAAAATCTAATGGCAACGGTGTGTCAATAAATTTCGGTTCCTAAAACATATTAATAACTTTGTCAGTTTTTCAACAGCACATCTGGCCGGGTAACAGATAAACCACCGGGCTAGTTGATCGTCTAATCAGGTATTCAAGCTTTTTTGTCTATATTTGACTGACAGATGCATGTAAATCAGCCGGCATTTATTTTTACCAAATGCAGCGACTGGATACAACTAAAACGGCAAATTACGGCTGCAAACAGTGACCAGTCTCAACTACCAGCTATTGAATATGACTGTCAGTAAAAGCCAAGTATGTGAATCACATTCTTTCTAACCGTTAACGCAACATAAAAATACTGGCCAGATAAGAATTTGTGAATTTAATACTCAAAGTCTCTGATAAACGGATCGAACTAGCTGTTTATTACTCTCATCGATTTTCACTCTACAGCAACAGAATTCAAACTTCCCACTATCACGACTGCCCTTCAACCACTGAATAATTTGCTTTCATTATCACTCTTATTAATCAATGACTTTTTGGGATGGCGAGTGTTTCAAACGTGATCATGATATTGTGAGTCGATGATCTGTTTGTTTGAAGTATGACGGGACATTAAAAGGCAGTACTGCTCGTTCACGGTCAGGGCAAATTCTAGCAGAATTGTCCTAATGGGTAACTGTTGACCGTGCAATGTCACATAAAGGACTTTTTAGGCCATGTTTTCTCGGGCTCAGCTTAATAATTCTAGTAACCTGATCCAAATGACGCTGAGAGGATGATAGCTCACACTTTGTTAACCCGGTTAAGGTCATTTATCTTAATGGTCGTTCCGATGTACTTCGTTTCATTTTTTTCATGAATTGTGTTGTAGAAATAATTGCTTTAGCCGGTAGGTAATAAATGTAGGGACCGAGGCACGTAATGAGGCGAAACAAAGGATGTGGGCCAAACAAAGACAAGGAAATCAAGAAACAAAGTAATTTATTTGGCGATATTTCTTTTAAGTGTGAACCTTCTATCATTCTAACCGACTCAATTCCTACATTTTATGTTGTCCTTGTTGTGGGTTTCTTCTCTCAAGTGAATTTCAAGGCCAGTCTCACAGACTGACTGCATGAGAACCATACTACTACTTATCAGAACAATAAAATGTCTCACATCCAACTATATATCCACATGCATATATATGTAGTTCTTGTGTATCATTTTTCACAAACAGTATCTGTGCAATGAAATGGCATGCGAAAAGAGCATGCAGCCATTATCTCTTCGGGTATTCACTGATTCGTGTTGGATCAATCCGAAGCCAACGGCATGGAAGTAGCATCAGTGTCCCTAGTCACACAATTTTTGACCTCCATCTTAAGGAATGGGACTAACGGAATCCGACTCATGCTTTCACTGCAGTCTGTTGTACATTGTAAACGGAAGAGATCCTAATGAGAGCATTCTTGAATTATGCATCAAGCTAAAACGAACTAAGTCCCGTAAATCGGTTGTACATTTATTGGATATTAATATAGTCATATCCACCATCACAATCGAAGATCAACACAAATACGACGAAATTGCACTATGTCAACCATTAAACTGACCGAAAAATCGGCATGGAAACCTCAGTTAACATTGATCGGCCCAAATTGCCAGCTGATTAATTAATCACTGAGTACTGAACAAGAGAATCAATATAAGTGAACTTTTGGGTCTGCACAGTCTGGTTGTTCTCTCTGCAGCCAGTAGATACAGAAGATGGAAGTGATTATCGATTGGCAATCAGAAAATAGAGCAAGAGTCATATCATTTTAGCGTTTTAAAACAGTGGTCATATTACAAGCAAACGGAAGACTGTAAAACTGTGTTCAGTTTGTTGATCGCGAAAAAACCATGCCTTACTCCCTATCCAGTTGTAACCACAATTATGACTTTATGCGTTCCAGTGCACAGAGCTTACAATCTTTTCTTCAGTTAGGCCAATATGGTTTGAAATATTGTTATATATTCCCTATGGCACATCTGTTTCCTTCTCCCCCTATCGATCGAGACACTTGGTCGACGCCTGGAACTTCTCAGGCAGCTTATAATCATAGCTCACCTGAAGACCTAGAATTGAGGTCGTGGAAAGAAATGAAGTCTTATAATGTAGAACAAAATAATCGATGAAAACAAAGCTGCCTAACAGTCACAGACATTGATTAAATGTGAGTGAACTGGTTTAGGTCAATTAAAGGATGTGATCTCGTTTCATTGATCTGTCACGTTTAGTTCCATTTTGCCTCGTTGTGGTTCATGCGATCAAAGCGAGATTGCGCAGTAGCATAATCATCACACAGTATCAAATCTTAAATTCTCAGTGATAAACCATGAATCCGTATGTAGAATCAGCAGTAAGACATAACCGTCATAACTTGAGGGTGTGGATTCCGGGATCAATGATTTTAGATAAGATGCCGTAGCCACTAAGCGGTTCAAGCTCTTTCTGAATGATGCTTTGGACCTCAATACTACATGGCAAGAAAGCTTTCATCTATCGCGTTTTAGGGCCATCGACCGTTGCTCGAGAGAATCGACCAATGATGCTCATGTTGGTCAAACTTCGAAAAGCACTTACTAGACTGCTTTGTCAATAAATCTCTAAGAACGGTAACCGGCCTGTTTGCAAAAACCATTGGCACATATATCCATGTGACTTTAAAGTTTAAAGAACCTTTGAGGACTAAAGGGTATAGCCTGGAGATAAGAAAATTTGTCCGCCGTCTACGAGTTGGTCTCTGGGTCACGACGGACATGAATTGATGATGATTTATAACAAGGTTGACACAAGTGTACATTGCTTTCCTTTTTTTTCTCATGAAGAAATAGACCTAGAAATTTCATGATACATAATTTGTAGTATGAACAGTTGCATGCTGATGAAGATTAACTTGACCTATAACGGAATAAAACGATTCTCTTATTGTCCAAAATAGGGTTGCGTCTCACATCGCTCACCTGTCAGATTCACTGATGTCCGCTGATCCACGGGAAGCTGTTTTCGCAGTCGCATTGAACTTTTACTACCTGCCTTCTGTTCTCTATTTTCTTGTTCATTTCGGTTTGGTTTGTATCGAATGACAGCCGATTTCTGACTCCTATCTGGTGTATTTTGATTTTCTATTTGATTCTGTTTAGTTGTTTGCTTGGTATTTTGCTTTTTGATGACCTGTAATGGCTAAGCGATTAGCATAATGTGGTTTGAATTCTATTGCTGGTCACCTGAGCACTGGGCATCCTTTCACTAATGTTGATATTTTTCCTGGGCTATGGTGTATTTGTTTTAACTAAATAAAACTAGAATAATCAAATCACTATCAACAATATTAGAAGTGGTAGTAGTGCCAGAATAAGTAATAGTGCAAGTGTTATTAGTTGATTAGCTAACTTGTGTTCTTCTGCACGTTGTTCATTCCGACTGATCAGTAGCTTCGAGTAAAGCATCTAAATTTCTTATCATTTGAAACCGTTTCCTCCGGGTTTGTGTACACTATGTCCTACTAGGAATCGCTTCCGCTGTCCGCCTATTTGCTTCGAACCGAATTCTCCAGGCGATATAAGTGTATTCGATATATTCAGGATCACCGGATTTCACATTAAGTCCATGAAAACCCCTTCGAAAGTTAGCAGTCCTAATAACAGTTTTCAGCAGTGTCTGAACAATTCACTGTTTACCGACCAAAGAATTTTTCATCGGAGTGCTAGAACTACGAATTCGGAATTCGGACTGTGATGTTTTATTTGTTAGAACTGAACTCAAAAGATTTTTGTTAGTTTGTGTCCCTCTGAAAGAAAATGTTACTGCCTTGCAAGAGGAACTGAGAAAGCACGGGGAGTAGGCGGAGGCCGTGGAACATTCCCTATTTCTGGAAAAGGAAACAGACAACGAATGCGTGACTAGTCTGAAAAACGGGAGCCCAACTTTATCCAGTTAACAGCTGTCAACGAAGAGCTAAGTCCACGTTTCCATTTTAAAAGGTGTCGGATCCAAAATGAAACTAGAGTGCATCAACGGGGCCGCAATTTCCTACTCCCTTCGAGCTGGAAGAACTCTGTGTCGCTAAGCTTAACAAAAGACTGAGTATTCTGGATACAGTCACAGAAAAACTCGTCATCGTTTTGTTTTCATGAACTAACGAATCACGGATTCCGGACAGCAGTCGATGACGTGGAGGAAAATCACTGAATTAACAATGAATGCGATAGCCCCAAGTGAAAACTGTTTTACCCTCCTTTCCAGGTTTGTAACGTTCTCACTGGCAAAGATTAGAGTTCCTTACTAACAATAAAGAGATTATGATATAGAGATGAAAGAATTGCTTATTATAATGAAAGATTTTTTGTTTGTGTTTGAATTCAGAAGTTTCTTGGTACTATGATTATAAGTCCCGAAATTCAATGGTTCTGGGAAAATGGGTCGATTTGCATACTGATTACTTCAAGATCCAAAAGAGTTGCCACCGATCTCATTTTCCGGGGTCCATAGATCTGCCTTTATGAAAGGAAATTCATAACTAAAGTGTTAGAAGACGTAGTGAAATAAGCACTGTCCAGAAAGTCTCACAGAATACAATCTGATCTCCATGCAATTTAATATAACTAGCAGGAACTGGGATTAGGCAGGAGGATATTTTGGGCCAACAGTTTGATTCAAAATCAGAAAGCTGCACGCATTTGATCAAGGTCTAACCAAGGACCATAATGAATGGACCTAACTGGTTTCATTGTTTTCCACTGAGTGGATCTGAGATGGGCCGGTTGCATCTAATTACTTGAACTAGCTGTTTTCTCCCCGTGGCTCATTCTCCGTCTGTTCCAGGGTGAACAATGAAACCAGTTAGATCCATTTATAATGTTCCTTAGCTGGACCTTGATCAATTGTGTACAGCTTTCTGATTTTGAATCATACTGTTCACCCAATCATCCTCTTGCCTAATCCCAGTTCCTGCTAGCTATATTAAATATGACATAATTATATGGAGATTAGTTTGCATTCTATGAGGCTTTCTGGAGAGTGCCTATTTCACTACGTCTTATAAAACTTTACTTGTAGCTTTCACCTCAGTAATAAATGGCAAGCATCCATGTCAAGGCTGGTGCTCACTATTTTCGACAGTGAATGGTCATAATAATGATACCAGTACTAATTGTAATAGCAAGCAAGATCCGGTGGATTATATGACTTCCGTGGTGTGCTGTTTGTTGTTTTAATACCCCCTTGGTTTTACGGTTTCCAAAACTGTGAACCACTGGGTAAGGTGCATTTCTACTTTCGATAAATTTTCTTTGAATAAATCATTTTTAGACGCAAAGTAGCCATTCACTGGTCCGTAACAAGTCACTGCAGTCCATGCAGTTTTCCCTTGAGCGTTTCAACTAGTTAGCCGTGAATTTCACAATCGCTCAAGTAGAAAGCAGATTCCAAACCCGTATACATAAAATCATGTATTTTAATCGATCATCATCTGGTTCCCGATCATCAAACTCACACATGCTTCATAGAAAACCCATAAAAGCTACTCATTTGGTCCAGTGATCATTCACGCATTTTGTATTTGTATTTGATGACTCCATTTAGATTCAGTAGCGATGATCATACCTGGTCGAGAATGGCCGATTCCCTAACTGCCTTTTATTCTGCTCCATAATGCACAATCTGATCTGCACAGCTAACCATATAGCTCTTTGCAAATGAGGATAATTACATTCGAATCAAGACTACTGTTAAGTTTTAATAAGGCAACAGGTGTTTCATGTTCTGACGAACCAGCTTCTTTGTCGGACGAGGTCTATCGCCTATTTATTTTGTTTTCAATTATAGTTATGACAAATTTGATGAGCAGAGATTTGAGCCAAGTGTAAAAAGTTTTCGACTTCGACGGGATTGAAATCCACCTACGGATGCAATCCACACATTTGAATGGCTTCACACAACCACATAGACCAGTGATTTTCCGAGCTGATCTACCACAATGCGTACTCCGTACCAACACGGACAGAACACGATTCCCCTGAAAGTCACACAGCACCAATCAGTTTTGATTCAAGGGACGATTTCTGGGTGGCGATATAAGTTTGCTGAAAGACGAACTTCGAATACATTGGCTTCAAGTTCAAATCCTGTCTTAAAAACACGCGAAAGGTGCAATCAAAATTGTTTTCATCTTAAACAAGCAACGTAACGTAAATCACTTCCGATGTCTCAGATATTGCTAACAATACTGTTCGACTTTAGGAAATGCTGTAATGCAACTTCCCTCGAATTTTATGAAAAAAGAATTCAAAACTAATCTGACGGATATTATTTGTCATTTGTTGACTAAAATCATTTTTCCGTTAAAAAGTCAAGATTTTTCTCAGTCAAAACTCTCACTGGGACTGGGTTTGCACCCATCTTGATTCCTCTAGTTGTGATGGTGAATGAAAATGCACGTTTCTCTCTATTTCCTTATCCAAAAAGCACGAGTCAGCAAAAGCATACCTTCTCGACGAACAAGTTCCACAAGAGGTCAAATGATTATAGAATTTCCGAGACTCATTCACGAGGTCTGGTGTATGCTTCAATGATATGTCTACTCTACACCAAACTCGGGAAAATGTGTTGTCTTCCTTGGTCGGTCGACGAAAATCAAGCCTAATACAATCAATTGACATCCGAAAAATTTTCGGCCTTTCAGCTGTAAATTTGAGGCGTAATTCACCGAACTCGTAAGTTCGATCGATTTTCGTTTGGCACTGCATTTTCATTTGGGTTATTCAAGGTATTCACGGAATAACAACAGTGATTCGTCAACAGTTTCTGGCCAGTTATTCAAAACTAACTTTCATTGAGAGTACAAGGCTAGAATGCCTGAAGAGTGACAATAGCGAAGAAATCGGTGGAGTGGGCTTTCGGTTAGTTCTGTCCTGTCGTCCGTCCAAAAAAATGTACTGGGTACATCAAAAATTTTCCGTTTGAATTACAGGTTTTCCCGCTTTCGTCCCTCCATTCATCCAATCTGTTTTCCTAAGCAAATTACATTTAACAAATTGTTAGATTCCCATTGAGTAAACTTGCATTCCAGACATATTTTGACGAGACAAGAGGTAATCAAATCGGGTCGAACGGTCAAGCCTATGGTTTGCGTAAACACCAGCTTTCTTTTCCAAAGGGGAAATCAGGCGGCTGCTTGCACATGTGTTCTTTCTAAGTTCTTGGCTCTCGCCTGAAGCAAAAACCTGATCCGCAGTATCCGAACCTCAACTGGATTCTTTCGCAGGGGCTGGGAGTAATTGTCAAATTTTAAACTGTAAATCACGTTTTCTCTCACAAATGCATATAGATGAGCTGGTCCCCATTGTATCAATAGAATTATGCAATACTTTATTGTCACTAGTTGGTAATAACCGGAGTGCCAAGTTTCAAGAATATTTTCTGCGTCACAGAACCGTATGCCAGGACCAGGGATTTAAAAAGCCCTAGTTTCGATCAATCAGGCGCTTTCTTCAATCTGCCAAAAGTGCGGATTTATTTTTTATTTCGTTGTTTGCCACTCGCGGCCAAGTGAATTCGAGTTATCAGTTAGAACAATTCCAATCTGTTCCGTTGCAGTGTCCTCAAGTACTGTAATATATGGCAATATAATTTCCCGAATCCATTGTGCCAATGGTGATAGGTGCACCGGTTTGTGAAAAGAAATTCGAAATGTCCATGTTAGCACTCCAAACCCATTTAGAACTTTAGTTTACTAAGTTCTGTACTATTTTTATGAAAGAAGTTCGACATGCTTGCAATCTGACTTCATTGTCAGCTTTATTACGTCGATGGGGCGAGCTGATCTACTCCCGGAGTCAGTTACAGAAGTGATGCTTGGTTCACCTACCGTGGTATCATAATCCATGTAACAAGGCATAACCTTTTTTCTTTCGGATGTTAGCGAATTGCACACCAGATCCGGTGTTTTTAAGGACGCGTTATTGCTACAGGAAATATTCTCGTGCGGATTTTGCGAATATTTCTCTTTACAGACAACCAGGGGTATACAGTACTTTGATTACAATAATCAAACTAATGCGACGACATTTTATTTGATCTCAGTTGGTTTCTTCCTGACAGCCTTGACAATATTTTATGTAAATTGCATAAATCGTAATGTGCTGTTCTATGCATGCATTTGGAAAAAATCGCATTCATTTGTTGTTCCAGTAGGCATAGACAAGGAGTCCATTTAATAAACGCAAAGGTGGTTCCCCGAGAGTGATTCATATCTCTCATGATGCTGGCCAGTGTAGTTCAAGCAAAATTTTGAATGTGTGGATTTCCCGAATTCTGCTTCTGACAATTCCTTCGTAGCTTATATACATTTAAATGGGCTTTACAATACAATGACTAACCTAATGGCCTCAATGCACTGTGAAGAAGAGTGTGAGAGAACATTCGTTTAAGAACCATCCTGTTGATTCTACTTTTACTGAAAAGGCTAGGAAGGAAATACAGCTACAGGAATTGAGAATGACTCATTGGCAGACCGTTGATATCAAGTGACGAAGTGCTGATGAGAATGGCTGGCTGCTTGTTTATGAGATGGACTGGAAAACGCTTGACAGAGTGAAAATGCTGGGTCACTTCCCTAAGAACAAAAACACAATCGCCATTGATATTGAACAAATAACAAAATAGTCGGTCGACATAGAGCTGGCTAGCTGCGTCACTAAGTCACACCAACCACTGACTCCAACCGTCGATGGAAAAGATCTTGTGTACCCTAACCCAGCAGTCTAACTGTGCCTACACAAGCCAGTGCCCCGGTGAAGGTTTTTGTGTCTTTTCCATTTATTCAACTGGTCACTCCGACTGATCTTCCAACAGGTACTTGCCTCAATAGACAGTGTACAAAGAGGCAGTCTTTCTGTGAGTATGCGGAAAACTTATCCGAGCAATCTTCTGGTCATATTTACTGCCTGTTCTAGAGATTAAAATCTAAGACCTAATATCTTATTCTAACCCCTGAATTACTGAAAACATTCGTCCACTATCTTTTACCAATACTACGTGACAACGTTCTCTCCACATATTTGCACTCAACGGAGCAGTATAGCAACACCGACTTAACCGCTGCTATGTCTACTTGACCTCTGGTCGATAGGAAAGTGTCGAGCCGAAAGCACAAATGCCTCAAGTTGGTGAATGTCAATGAAGCCTTCTATCTGCGCGAAAACACTTTTACCAAGGTATAGTAACCATTCTTGCCACAGCATTTTACACTTTAAAGATGCGAAACTCATAACAAATATACCTACATCAATGTTCACACCATCAAAAAGACCTGAAAGTACTGTGGGAGCTCACTTAGCAGCTCCGTCCGCATGTTCTGATTCAGGTGGGTTCTTGTCTAAGCAAATACCAATGCCACTTTTCTTACATGAGGATCGGGCCATCCCACAACCCTCTCAATAACAAAATTTAAAAGGAAAGGTAAAAAAGAGCAATCCTGACGAACACCACTTCTGGCAGTGAACTCGAATGAAAGAGCGTCGTAAGTAAAATTCCGGCTCCAGCTGTTGGAATACAGAAATTGTTTAAGTGGGAAGTTACTGTGGTACACCCGCAGATGATGGGCACCCGGAGAATTGCATAATTATCTAAATCGAAAGCTGTTTTCGCGTCAAAAAAGACAGAAATTATGGGTTTACGGGGCATATATCTATATTGCAGGAATTGTCGGAAAGTGAATGTCTGGTCAATACTACCCCAACTCGGATGGAAACCGGACAAATATTCCCGCGAATACTAGGTAATCGTTTAAAGATAATACTCATGAGCAGTTTGAATGCGATTCTTACCGAATTAATTCCCCTGGTTTTCACTTGAGGACCTGTCATCTTTCTTGCAAATGGGAATAATCACCGATCCACACCAGTCCTTAGGAGTCTATTTCCTTCCCCAGGTTGAATTCGGGAATATGTTTAACTCCAACTTTAACGCGCTGCCAACGTTCTTGAGGAAGAACAGTGAGATTCTGTCAGAAAATTGTCTCTTATGGTCCTACCTGGGATGAACGACCGATATCCACAGGCAATGCTTCACCTGCAGGCGAAAGTGTAATGTCCACCGGGACGGTGGGCCATCAAAACCGTTTTCTAAATTGTTCTGTCCATTGGTCCAATAGGTGCTTCTGAGAGTAAACCATTGAGCCGTCGGAGGTGACAAACGCATGTAACCCAGCACAACCGGAAGACTGTTCAACTTTGCATCAATATATAGTAGGGTTTTTGCCTTTCCAGACAGGGCTCCTTGTCTCATTCATACTTGTTGCCATTAATGGCCGTCTGGTGGGAGCTCCACAAAAAACCCTCCAGATTTTAATGCCAAAATTTTTCGCAGCGACGATTCATTCCTCTAATGTTCTGAAAAAATACCTCTTACAAGGCGTCGCCAAGTATATGGTGGCATGTGCAATAAACAAACATTAAACGGAATAACCTGACGGAAAGCTAGAATCCTAAACTCAGCAGCTCCGTGATTAATCTGATTTACTAAATCATTAAAACTGTTGCCAATGCTATATTTGGCTGACCGTCGTTTGGACTCCACTTTTCACACAAAAACCTCAGATCACTCGATCAACCTGACAGTCGGGAAGCACTGAAATCGAACTTTTGTCTTATTAGAGCTCCATCACACTTAGCGTTTGCAACTGGACTTTCCAACCTGAAGACGTCTGTGACACTACTGTAGCATCAGCTCCCTTCCGGGCTAATCAAAATTACCGAATTAAGTCAGTTTTGATATCATCCTCAATGAAACCCAGCAATGTCTGACAGCCTCGGAGAGAGACACGGTGTCTCGTTAACTCCAGTCAAATCTTGTTCACCAAGTCAGTTCTCCGCACTATGGATGCACCTACCCACTGTCCTGGGTAACGATATTTACTATATGGAGCTTCCAATTACTTGGAAGTAGTATGCGGGATTGATGTGTTCTGCTTTGGGCTGACTGCCATTCAGATTCCACCCTTTACACACAAGCCCTTCTGGTCTTAATAGTTGCCATTGTGGACGACATCTGAACAAACTAAACTCAGTAATGTTGGTTAACCCAGGTGGGAGCTGATGGTACAGTGGTGTCACATGTGTTCAAGTAGAAAAGCCCGGGATCAAACATTGGATTTGATAGAAAATATACACAACTGATGAACTCTGACAAGAGCGGAATTCGAGTTCGGTGCTTCCTAAGTGTCAGGTTGACCGGATGACCTGAGGTTTGTGTGTGCAGAATACATCAATCTTGCACACTACTTGCAGGTAATTATGAGCTCTATATAATTGCTAATACCTTGGAGCTGAAGATCCCTTTACATTTGTGACATCCAGAAATTAAAGTCGCTACCAGGACTCAAAACGGACAACTCTTACATACCGCACTGATAGTATTATTAGTGACCTACCGTGATTGAAAACTGTCTAATGGGAACGATGCAGAAGTCATTCGGATTCTGTTCACGTTTGCCGTATGTCCCAAAAAAGCCGATGGATAAGGCTAATCCATTGGTGGTGTTTTGTGACTGTTATAATGGTTTCATATCGTAACTTGTACCCGAGGGTCTTGTTGTCACTTCGGTATGTGTTTAGCCAAGATTATACCGTTTGGGTCACGGCTTTTGTTATTGACTCTCTAGTGAGGACTGTGCAAGTAGACTTCTCCATACCGTAAATCGTCAGCAGAAAAGAAATCGTACGTGGAAATTGAGTGGATTTATCAGATTTCAAAACATCTACGAAACATTTCTGACTGCCTAGTGTCTGGTGCGTAACATTACTTGTTTTCTTGTTTTTTTCTAACGAATAAAGATTGACTGATGCAAAGGATAGCCGTTTACTTTCTCCCAAACACTGCCGACATATCGTGATCGGGAATGAGGCGTTCCCCAGTGGACGAAATGTCGGAAAATATTTCGCTCTTGTGGAAGCAAAAGGATAGTTATTTCTAAATGTTTCGTTGATGACGATGCTGGTTCAATTCAGAATCATTTTGTCCTATAATGCTACACAGTTATTTCATCTACCCGATGATAACAGATATCGAAAAGCTTAAAGGTCACTGTAATTCGTCAGAAGAGATTATTATGATATGCATACCAAACCGCGTATCTAAACGTTCCCACTATGCAGCTTAACTCATTGTCTAGAAAATGCGCAAGCACTGTCATGTTATTATCAGTCACAATACTAGTGACAGTTTAGTCGTTGTTCATCCTGGGCTCTCCTCACACTTTCGTAGCGACTAACGGATGCGCTGTTTTGTTATTTCTACCGAGAATGGATCAGCTGCACACTGGAAGCCAACGATCAGCTTATGCATAACTGTGCACGATGAATTATTTCTTGCAAAATTGGCATCTTTTGACTGTGGTTTATTTCAACCCCAATTTCTCTTCTTGTAGTTAGACACATTAAATTCGTTGTGACGAAGGTTTCTGACTGCCTGATGATATACAACTCACTCTTTTGATACTCGCTTGTTAACATCAATGATCAAAATATTTTGGACTAGTCTTTGATAAATTTGAAACGCTAAGGCCCAGAGAATATATCGATCGTTTCTTGGTTTATAAGAATATAACCATGCAAACTGTGTTGGTGTGGTTCCGCTTGCCGCATTCTGACTCAGCCATTTTGCAGGGTTCAGTATATTCTTAAGACTCTCATCAATAGGTACACATGTTATGGATCAACGTGAAACAGCAGTTTGCCTGGTAGGGTCAACAAACTATTCAATTTTTTCATCTTATTATTTTCGTTATTAATGAATCTAAAGTGTGTAGCATTTCAGGAAAGAGACAGGGGATAACATACGGCTGCCAAGTGGAGAATTTGACCGGTAGTGGGAGGAGGCGAACCCACAAACCAAGGCATTGCTATCATGGTTTCCAGTAAAAGGCTTCATCAGAAACTCCGAGGAATCATTCTATCAACCAATGAAAAATCACAAACCATGAAGTTTCGCTTTTTCTTCCAGTTAGGCCTTGAAATTCGAATCTGTCGATGTAATTACCAATGCTGTATAGTTTCGAAGATAAGACCGGAAACAACCAGTCGAATTTCGTAGAATATTCAACTTTCTTTTACGTTGAAAATTTCTCTTCTCTGTTCAACCTTCTGTTTCCCTGGACAGTTAGGCTCATGGAAAATTAAAAAACTCATTAAGCACCTTCTTCAGTAATGCACAGTGAGTGAATGAATGTTTTCATTAAGAAGGTCAAAAACGAGAAACCTGCGAGCAGTACGCATTCAGTTTGACTCAAAAAATAAAACTGGTCAGTTTTCAAATATTCCACACTGCACGCGATATACACTGGCGAAGGCGTTTCATGAAAGAAAGCATGCGAACATTTAAGTCCCAAAATCACATAACCAAAACCTTGGCAGACTGATGATTACCAGTGATTATTTTCATAGAAGCACACTGAAGTTTTGTGACCACATCAACGAATCTTCGCCGAGTGTCTACAAGCGCACTATAAGGGTTTACAAAGTCAGTGCGTGTATGTTGAAACCACCTACTCTAAGACTAATGAGCAAGATTGCCGTGCATTTCTAATGCACTTTTTCAAGTAGTGCCCAGTAGGGAATCCGCCAATTTTAGGGATTGAGCCCCAATCTCTTGGGTATAAGACAACTCACTATCCAACTCAACGATATCTCGGGAAAAGCTGTTTCACTTTGGCACCTTGTGTCACAAGGCACATTCGGAGAGAGTCAGCAGCACGCTAGAATTTACCGGGAGAATATCTTAACAGAAACAATATTTTAGGAGTAGGAGATTGAATGTTCTCATGAAATAATTCACCATGTGATATGATCGCTCAACTGACCATAAAGAAACCATGCAAGCACTGTACAGCTGTTTCATCCTTGTTAGGAATCATGAGCAGTGCATGTGGACCGCGCCCGAACTGGGACGCCTGACCGAAATATGACGAGAACCCGAACAAGGACGAACGATTGTGAGTCGAACGCCTTAGCCATTACGCTACCGGGCAGGCTGTGAACGGTTTGTAATGGCTAAGGCGTTCGACTCACAATCGTTCGTCCTTGTTCGGGTTCGCGTCCCAGTTCGGGCGCGGTCCACATGCACTGCTCATGATTCCTAACAAGGATGAAACAGCTGTACAGTGCTTGCATGGTTTCTTTATGGTCAGTTGAGCGATCATATCACATGGTGAATTATTTCATGAAAACATTCAATCTCGTACTACTAAAATGTATCAAGTAATCAAGCTGTGTAGGTCATATCCAAAGCNCGTGCAAATCAGTGACGGATAGGTGCAACGTGCTCATGTGGTGAAGTTGAACAAACCGTTCACAGCCTGCCCGGTAGCGTAATGGCTAAGGCGTTCGACTCACAATCGTTCGTCCTTGTTCGGGTTCGCGTCCCAGTTCGGGCGCGGTCCACATGCACTGCTCATGATTCCTAACAAGGATGAAACAGCTCTACGGAAATAGTATTCTCTCAGTATGAGATATGAGCATATGGCATTGATGCGTGCCCTTTTGTTCCTATGAATTAAAAGACAAAGCTAAGAACCAACTCGACGTTCCCAATGTTTGAGACAATTTGTCGTACAGTTTGAAGGGTGATAAATTCTAATGTTTGCACTTGCTTCACAGCAACGTAGTATTGGGTTGTATCGCTTTCAAGTAGCATATTTTATTTTGAGGAATTTAAAATACTTTGAGAGAATTGCAGCAAATCATGGTTAAAAATTTAGGAGGTGAATTTCTATTTATAGTCAAACTTTTTCGAAAGTTAGAACTATTAAATTTGAATTCCACCTTTTTCGGCCACTTCCCCGAAAAGCAGGTAATTTTGGATTTATTCCATGCCTCGAGGTCTTGAGCTTAAAAAAACATTTATGTAGCGCCCCGGGATAATGGAAATCCAAATGATTCAGATGACTATACCGATGAAAATGATGTTGATGCTAACGTTGTTTGTACTTTTAATGATGACGATTTGGACAATGATGCGGATGATGATGATTATGATATAGGTAAAGAAGTCGGCGATTAAGATCAATGTTCGTTTACAACAGCAGTGCATCTAAGAATTTATCTACTGCCCTTGTGTAGAACAGATCAACACCCGTTAACAACTTTGCTCCTCGCCGAAGAAGGGAAAGGACAGTTATTGCAGTTTTTCTATGGAATTACTATTCGCTGCCACAGACTGTTCGTTTTAGATGCGAGAAGCATATCGTTTCGAGTTGTTCCTTTAAGATTTCTGTGAACGTTCTGCGTACAATCACCTCGCTCCTAGATTTCCTAGTGGGCTGTTTTGTGCATGACTGAGTGCTCGCTTTTGCTTCTTTGCAGAATTCCCAAGAGGAGAGCATCAGCTGCCAGTCTTATCAACAAACTTTTACTCAGCAGTCGCTTACATACTATTCTGAATCTGCTTCCCTTGGGTATACCGACAACCGCCGCCTATGTCAGTATTGCTAAGCAAATGATAGCTGCCTAATATGAAGTAGGGTTGAAATTTTAGTATCAAACTTCATCTTCGAAGTACGGTAATGTGTAGACTATCACAGCCCACTTTTGGATCTTTTCTGTCTACAAGGATGTTTCGTCCATCGGATTTAACGCAAGTATACCTCTTCAACGATAACCTTAGCTCTCTTCAGTCTAGTATGATTAGACTGTGTAACTAATGGTCAATCATGGATTTCCTATTTAAAGGCACCAACAATCCTAAATGGTCTGGTGATCAGCTCCTCGACCAGATCTCTTTTTATCTAAAATTTAGCCTATTTTACTCTGTTCGTTGTTATTCACTTCTCAAGCAAATAATAGATTCCAATTTCCTCGGGAGTCGTTTACTCAGCGACACTGGGGCTGAAGTTCCTTCGTCTGATTGGCTTTACCTTGTTCTCGGGCTCCATGAATGAATTTGATAAAGGCATTTACTGATAAATTTATTCTACTCTACATTGCTTATAACAGTACCACACAAAAATTATTTTCTTCTTCCTTATTTATTTGTTAAGTCAATGACAAGGTATTATACGATAACGGAGTTCAAGTTTGCTATCTTCAGAATAAAAATAATGCGAAGGTGGTATTCAGTAAAACAATTTGGACTTCACACAGCTGTAAACAGATTCAGTTTGTCGCTTCTGTCAGTAAGTTTATCACTAAACATGCTTGTCCTTCATCAACAATCTTGCCACTTGCAGACAGACATGATTTATGCTCTTTTGCCACTAGTTGACGTTGAAAAGAATAACCTATCACAAAACTTGAGGTATTGCAATCAATACCTAAGTGAAGACTGTTTTGCTTCATTTCTTAAAGCTGTTAAATATTGGTGACAGAACTCTCTTGTAGGGCACTCAGAATGGAGCGACAGTGTGGTTTTCAATCAGCCTCGAATGTGTATTCTGTGTCGAGGTGATTGACAGCGCGAAAAATCAAAAAGGAATGCGCACAAACAGCAGCAATGGTTCACGTATTCTGTCCAGAGTAAACTCGAGTGCGGAAATGTAGACGTTTGCCACTACTTAGCTAAAATTCTGAGTCTTGAACAGCTTTTCACCTATCCTTGATTGCAATAGATGGTACTTGAATAAAACTCTGGTGTGACTGCTTACACAACCAAGGTTAGCTTGCTGGGGAACTGAACATATTTTAGAACTGTCTTTAGCCAACTTGCAAACTGCTTTTTTCCAAGTCAAGATGACTTTGTGTTATTCACTTGATTGATTTAAATAAGAAGTTCAAATTTTGCAGTGAAAAATATGTTAGCTGAGAAACTTTTAGAACGGGTGACTCGGAAAACGTAGTCTTGCAAAATTTACCCGGTATCGTTTGACCGTAGCGCAAGCCTGCTGTCAGTTTGACTGTTATCATTTTAAATAAAAAATAATTATGAAACCTCAGTGACCAGCAACTGTGTTTTATTGTTTGATTACCGTGGCAAGATAAGCTATCCGCGTAGTTTGTACAAAACTAGCTTGTGAGTGAGAACGTCTAATCCAACAGCAGGATCGCAACACAAAACCCGAAAGAATATATCCAAATCCAGAAATTAGACTCACACGCATAGTTTCCAAACAACTTCCAGGTGGGCGAATCCGTTAAAGTTTTTACAACTGAATTTTAAAGTGCAAAACCCGCAGCATTAACGCACCCGGCACGGTATCTTTAGCGTAGGAACATCACACTCGAACACATGTAGCAGCAAGAATATCAATCAGTATTTACGTGCGAAGCGACTTCAAAATCTGATGATGCAATATTTGATCACTTCTAGTCCATTCTTCTCACCGCCGACAAATTGTTGAGTCACCTGAGTTATCGGTCTTTTCTCCTAGTAATGCAGATGCAACAAAGAGTTCAACAGTCACTGCACAGACCACGCAGTAACATTCAGCTCTAAAGGCCGTTACGTGGCTGGCGCAAATATGAGTTGCTTGAAAGTATCATACATGAGACACTTGCTTTGTTTCGATGGTTTACTATGCGACATAAACCATACCGTGGCATTCAAACATGCATACCGCTATAAGCAGAGAACAGTCAATTAGTAACTATAAAAAATTTAGTACCGAAACAACAAAATACAGAACAGAGAAGCTACTAGTCGAAAAGTAAAAATGACTGAAAACGTATAGAGTTTATTGTCGATCAGAAAAAAATTCTTGGTAGAGAGGTCCACCAAAAAAGTAAGTGCGATTTTCGATAAAAAAGGAGTTGAAGAAAGAAAAATTTGAGCCCGTAAAAAACGAGAGAAAAGACAACAACAAAAAAAACAGCGTGAACAATATTGAAAGAAAGATTTTAGGGAAATAATTAACAAAGCGATATGATCGCTCAACTGACCATAAAGAAACCATGCAAGCACTGTACAGCTGTTTCATCCTTGTTAGGAATCATGAGCAGTGCATGTGGACCGCG
>LUCM01008930.1:0-13110 GCA_008360955.1 Fasciolopsis buskii | reverse complement strand
AAATATACTCAACCTCCTACCACTTCTGACTGTCTTTTCTTCGTGCCGATAAAGTGTCGGGGTTGCCAGTATTGCGATCGCTCGGAGCCGAGTAAGCGACGCACAAGTGGTCAAAACGGTTAAGGGCCATAGAACGTAATGCGAGATCCGCGGCAGGACAATCTGTTCTATAACCTGCCTGCTGTTCGCGTCTCTGCACGGTAGTTGTCGGCATGGCGAAAATGAAAATTTTAGGTCGTTTAGCTTGCTCACGAATAGTGTTCTGTTGGTGGGGATGACTCAAGGAATATTCAGCTTAACATCTGGTTCAGCATACGATTATCAGACCGGAGCAACACGGCTTTAGAGAATGGGAGCTTTACCTTGCCAGTTTTGTCATTTCTGAACGACGTAACGGCCAGTCTGCATCTGGGATACCGAGTTTATGTTTGTTATCATGATTTCCAGAAGGCCTCGGACTCCGTCAACCACAGATTGCTTTTAAAAAAGCTCACTGCAACATTTATCGATGTGAGTGATATTAACTGGATCCTCATGTACCCTAACAATCGCCGCTTTTATGGACAGGTGAACAGTGTAGGATCCTCTGTTGTAGAAGTAACTACTGCGGTTTCTCATGGCCTGACACCACAGCCACTATGATTATCGGTTTTCATAACCGACTTGAATGTGTAGATAAAATCATCGCGTTTCCTATTCAGTGAAAATGACAAGATATAAGGCGTTCCCACTATGAAGCGGACACTATCCATCAGTGATCATTTAACGAATGTCAGTACCTGTGACCAATTTCTTTCCGGAGTCTCCTGAGCCCTACGGCAACTAACTCAGCAGATTTTCAAGGTACTAGGAGTGAGCGACATAAGAAACCATGGCTCAGCCATAGAGGAATCCTTCAAAATATTTACTCATTTTGCATATGATACCAGCAAATGTGACAGATCGGCCTTTCAGCCACAGATGATTGTTGATTCCAGGAACCAGGTTGAACTCGCATCAATGAACAAGGCAATCCTGAGGCTGCACAAAGAATACACTTTCCAAGCATGGTCCATATAGATCAAGTATTGCCGAAAGCGACCGGCGGAGATTAACGAACCTTTTCTCCTGAAAGAAGAATTGGGGGGTCCAGTTGGACCTAACGGAAACACTCAAACTGGTGAAAGACATCGTCAGCATAAACAAACCCTAGTCTGCTTTAGATCGCAAATCAACGCTGAAGTACACAGCCTTAAGCCGAATAAGCCCGACGAAAGTGATGGAATCGAAGCAGCAATCATTCACAGATTCACCAGCACACGGAAAAAGCTAACAGAGATAGCTGCAGTGACAGCGACCTTTCAGTGAAAATCAAACATTCGCCGACTTCATTTTCTCTAGGACCTTTGACGCCTGAGATCAATACTTTGACTTATTTCGGTTGCAGTTGGCCTATCGCATACGAGATCTGAGCATTTCCTTTCGTGCTACACTTCTTGACAGCCCTCGCTTTTGAATCATTTCGGCCACTAGGTATTATTCTGCCGTTATTTTTATGTACGTGCATTTTTGTGTCAGCGCTTTTTCGGCACCGCGATGTGCACAGAAGTTTGTTAAATGGAGTCATTTCTGCAAAACGATCGTGAAATATTTTGTCATGCAAACTTTAATCGGTCCTTAACGTACTTCTTACGTGGAAGGATAATGCAACAGGTAGCTTGTATGTCCAAATCAAAAGGTACAAAATGGCACTGCACCATTAGCTAACGTCCTGATGCAAACTCCTGGGTTTTATTGGAAAAAAACATGAAGTTGCTTTCTCCAACGATCTCCTTTGAAGCTTGACTTTGCCTTTTGTGATTTGTTTGCTGATGTTTATTTTATCGGGCAAAATATCCAAGCACATCCGCTTTGTCGGAAGCCCTTGCAACTTTTTACTTTTAGCTGGCGAATGGAACAGTGGATTTCCATCTTGTATCTCTCCGCCATATGCTTTCGTTTCCATTCCCCCTATCTCGCATTGGATTGGAGGAATATGTCGATCGTAATTTCACAATCTTCTGGCGGAGGCGCGCGGAAGTGGTAATTCGAACATTTTTCATGGTATCCGAACAAACCTAGAACCCCAGCATACTCTGTCGGTTTGCGACTGCCACCTGTTCTGTTTCTTTTCTGCTGCGCGCTGTCTTTTTGGTCTACATTCACGAATTTAAATGCTGAGGGAGACTGTGCCACTGTAAACCACAAAATCTGCTATGCACCCCTTACTGGAATCGGTTGCATGTTTTCACTGTTTATGACGGCACTTTGATTTCATAACGAGAAACATATTCACAAATATGCAGAAATTTCGATTAAAATCAAGTGTTTTAACAGTTGAGAAGCACTGAACAGTGGTCCAGAGCATCCTTGTTCTAACTCCTCTCTGAGAGCCTTCTCAAAGGTAGGCTCTGTTGTTGCGCTGCTGTTCATTACCAAAGGGTAATTTTGGCCAACGTTTGGTGTGATGCCAATTTGGCGGTATGAAACAAGCATTAGTCATTTCATCCCAACCAAACATGGATTTTGGATTGTCCGAAAGTTGTCTGAGATCACTACCGTTCAACTTTCAAGCTTCATCGACGTCCTTGCCCGAGGACTATTTTTAAAAGACAGCTCGTGGGGCTGATACCATTTTTTCACCTTCCAGTAGAAAATGCTTTCAATTCCTGCGCGGTGATCTTAGGAAGACTCTTAATCATTACAACTCCCCGGGCCATTTCTTTTCGTGCCCACGTTCAAATACTCAGTTGTTCAGAGCCCTCCATTTGCTCCCCGCTATCAAGGAGCTGGAAGCTAATGGTCTCGTCCCAATATAACAATTTCCTCTGTCTGAAGTAAGCGGCCCTTTTTGCATAGAATGACATCTTAGTAAAAGTGCGCAATTACATAATTCATGTGCACATTTGAGTAGACAGATGTAACTATAAAGCAACTCGATTATCTTTCTCATATTTTATGGGTCACTGCGGGGCTTCCCGCCGTCATCTTTTCTCAGATGGTCTCCCATGGACTCCTGTGCATCAATCCTACTTGTTGTGTCGTGGCTTATTTAGCATTTGAAGCTGACGCACGCTGTTTCATCCCCTAATTGCCCTGCGTCTTTGCACGTTTAGTATCGGTCACTATTTGCTCTATGATCTAACGCACCACATTTGCGGGGTCCCAGATGTTATGCTGGACAGCCTGGTATCTGTAACTTGGGCAAATTGTCATGCTAGCTGTTTGCTTCTCGGCTTCTATAGGCAATTTCCTGCGCCATTCTTGGGGTGCTGCTGTCGTTTTCTTTACTTTTATTCCAGGTGAAACGACGGGATGACAATCAATCGCAAGGCAGGTACCAATGCTCGAAATTGTCTAGGTTCGTCAGCGTTCGAAAAAGGGGATTCTGTTTGATAGGTTACGGAGGCATACCTGACGCGGATGCAGACCAGGACAATACTGCACACGACGGTGGCATTTGGATGCACTGCCACCTGTTCCCGTTTTTCTTTCTGCTCGTTAGCGTCGGAGAGGAACTGATCCGGTGACCAAAGGCTAATACAGTGTTGTCGTTTTAGAAAAAATCATACTTATCACATCAAATTTTATTTCCTTTAACGAAATCTGTTTTTTATTCTGTGCTTCCAAATCGCCCTCTTCTTTTCGAGGTGCGACTAGATCTACCGCACACGCCAGTGGATATCGGGCGGGAAGCTCAGTTGCAGCAACATGCTAGTGCGGCTATTTCGACTACGCACAAATTTCTTTACCTCCTGGAGTTATAATTCAGGTTGAGTTCCCATCACACGATCACTCCTCACACGCTGGCACCGTAGTGGTTAAATTTCTGAACACCGTTCACTTACATAGTTTAACACCGCCTCTCTTTTTCTTTCTCACACCTTTGGGTGGTAATTCCCTTGCCATACATTGTGCCAGAACTAATCCAGGGGTGAATTCGTCCTGTCGTTGTCAGCAAATATTGGAGCTTCCATATATCTCCCCATTACCACTCCACCTACAGATTAGTAGCTGTCGTTTCTTCAATCCTTGATTACTAGCATACCAACTAACTGCTCCGGACAAACGAAGGCTGCGGAACATTATCCAAGTACGGCAATGATATAAACCGTCTATAATTTAACCAGTGGTGCGCGTTTACTTGGTCCTACGCAAGCAAACATCCGGGAAGCTCGTTTTACGTTCTTATCAGTCTGTCTGTTCGTGGCATTTCTTTCCTCATCAATTATTCCCTTCGATTTGACTCCACCCTTCTTGCATAGGACGTCCTTAAATCCACTTATGGTCCTCTTTGTATTTTTTCAGACTTGCTCATCAACTCCGCCAGTTTGGACTATCCAACTTGCTATGCGGAAGTGTGTGAGGCCTACATGATACGCCATAAACCGGTCAGTCGACTTTAAACTAAATTTTGCATGCACCTCTATTAACAACTCAGAATCTTGATGCAGCTCCTGTGATTCAATTTTATTTTGGTGCTTGTTCTGCTCAAGGTTTCATCCCTTAGACGGCAGCGCTCTTGCTGGTTGTATACGTATAATCAACGAATTATACAAATCGCAATTCTGTCGGATAATCCGGGAAATAAGTCATTAGCATTACCAATTCCCAGGTACTTCATGGTCAAGACAACGCAAGACCAATCGTTGTTGACGTAACTTACTGGCCGGAGAGTTTTGTGGCTTTTTAAGGTCTACAAATGCATAATACTCGCAGATCAAGCACTCGTACTATCTGTTAGATTCCCCAAGATTCGCGGCCCATAAGCGTTCCAACGCCGACCAGTTTTGCAATTAAAAAACACATCGGCACAAATTCTTTAATGCAAACTGCGGGATGTGCAATACGAAATGACTGTGAAGAATAACCTCAAGGAGAAACTCACTTAAGTTGAGGGGGTTTGGCACACTAGACAACACTAAACTAGATTTAATCATGTCCAGCTTTCGCTGGGTTCACTTTTGTCGAAATTCTTATCAACGGTCAGCGGTGGATTAAAACCGATAGGGACAGATTCTGAGGTATTGGCAAAATTCAATCAGTATGGTAAACTGCATATGGACTTATATTTGCTTGGGTTCTCAGAAGATCTTAGAGCAGTCAGACGTCCCGCAGATTTTCAAAAAAACTACAGACATTCAAGAAGAGCCCGATCACATTAACGGACGCTAAACCCATAGGCGACAGGGCTTTGTAACTGAAGTCGAAACAAAATCACCTGGAGGGGAGTATACCATAGCACGTTCTCGAATGACGACTTTAGCAACCAAGAATAATTCCTAATCACACTGACAAGAACTTTGTTGTTTTAAATTAACTTTTCTGTCGCTTTAAATTCAATCATAATTCAACCTGTGCAACAAGCTGATCTCGCTGGAAATCACGAGCGAAGCATTCGCAAAAGCCTTTGCAAAGCCCCTTAAATAAGGATTCCTGAGACATACCAATGCGTGAACCCAGTCAAAGCTGGGAAGCAATATGTCTTTTAAACAGCAATAATTCCGACCGATTGTAGGAACAAACGGAAACTTAAATAGAACCAAAAATCCCAAAGGAAAGCAACGAAATAACGAAATCAGACTTTTGGCGCGGCCATTCAACGGACACGCTGGATATTTCGATCGCTGCCAAGGTTAGCGCCGCGATCTCTAATCTTGTTCCTGGCCAACTGTCTTTTATTTCCACTATCGCCGTTCAGCGCAACCCGGCCCAATCAAAAAAGTAACATAATAGATTTAGCAGTATGTCCATGTTCGCTTTTTGGGCGTGCAAAACTGTGCCCCTCAACTCTGAGTTTCCATATACAATTGCTTGCATTGTTAAGTTTAAAAAATTCTGTTTACTCTCCGATGGAAATTCCGCTCCGTTTGTCCAGAAGTCTAGCCTGTAGCGTGCTCTAAAACCATTTAAGCGACAGTCGCCCCGATCAAATGTGATTCTGTATAGAACCACCGACTCATCTTGGTCAACTATCAGATTTCCATGGGCCTAGCAGCTATTGATTTTTTAAACAGTATAGTTACGTTGTGAATATATTGAGGTACGACAGAGAAATCTTTCCACTGCAAAGTTTCTTAATTTTTCCTTTCATAACATCCATTCAGCATCTCCGCCGTCAAGTTCAGCCGTGGTACGGACGTCGCCTTCAGCAGGCCAATCTTAACCTAGCGAATAGTAGTTTGTCTTGACATCACTTACCTGCCTTGGTCTAGGTTCTGTTTGCTACTGCAGTATGATCTGATTTCGTGAAATCGAAAAACAAGTGAGTAGATGCGCCTTGGAGATGATTCTTTTAGGAGAGCACCCGGGAACCACCATATGCCCACTTATTTAAATCTTTCCACCATTTATATCATTGTTTTCCATATAGTCTGATTACTGGTAACTCACACTCTTTTTAACCTTGTTTAACCGCTATAATATAATAATCCCCGGTAGCCAACTTGGCGATATCAGGCCCGGTGGGTCCGCCAAACGTGGCACCGATGGTAATATCCCCGTTCGTAACTCAGGTTTTCCCAGCATATTCAGTGTAAAGGGAAATTTACCATCATTTTTGACCTACGTTTTATGGCGGTATGCACCTATGGATTTCTGGAACATTAACTGCCATTTTACTTTTAGGGCAGAGCATGCGGTAACGCTCATCTTTTCTGCATACACTTAGTTGGGTACAACTCATCCAGTTCCGAACTCCTTCTTAAATTCTTTACGTGTTCCACTGCTGAATCTTTGTTGTAGAGAAGATCAGATCTTCCAGATAGAAATTCCTTCTTGGGCTGACCACAGAGCTAGCATATAGTATAAAACGTAGAAGCCTAAGAGCTTCTCAGATTGTGGATTTGATACACAACCGAGGGGAGTTTTCTCTGGGGGAATGCATGTTCAGTTGATGCCTTTCGGGCTCTCCAAAGAAGTTCACGTCGGACCAGCAAAACAACCAGGTTGCTCCGTTGTCTGTGTATAGTAACTTTAGAGAAAGGAACATCCAAAATACCGGCGGAGACGGCGGTCCTTCCTAGAAGAAGTTTGTTCAAGACTTCATCCAGCTATATAGTGAGATCCTTACTTTGCGGTGCACATTCTTTAAGTGGGGATTCATCAGCCTTGGCCGCACGGTCGAACAAGACCCGAACCCTATCAGGTTTCTTGTACTTCAAAACTAGTTGACGCAATAGTAACCAAAATCTTTCCCCGTTTGCCATTTGCCATCTAGATCCGGATTTCGTCGCATAGCCTAAAGATGGGCTTTCGTTTGGCCTTTATCAGCCCCTTATATATTGGTGTACTTCTGGAATACTTCTTGAGATATGTTTGGTCGCACGATCAAATGCTACGCAGGTATCACCAGTTGCGTGGAAGTATTAAGTGCAGAGGTGGGTAGAAATGAGAGGAAATAACAAAAATGGCGCTCTAGGGGAAACAAGGTGTTTATATGCACCAATGGCGTGTACCGCAGGCGTAAGCTTCAATTGGGAGACTGAGGCGGGTGTCAAAGTATGTCCGCAGTAGCCGGATTTACCGAGTCTGTAAAACAGACACGAAAGTTGAACTGCATTGAATGAGGCCATCAAAAGCCACGAGCGCGTACAGAAAAACTGTCAAAACGGACCAAAACAGCTGAAGAGAAGTGTACTGACGGCCGATAGATACCCACTATTAAAATGGACATGAAAAAAACGTCGGTCATTTTATCGCGGGTCCTGCAGACAAGAAAATAATCAAAAGCCTTCAAAATGCATAAGGAAGAAGAACGATTGTCGAATTGTGTCAAACCATTGCTTGAAGACATACTCAAGGGTAAGGTAATCAGCAATGAGGATGACGATTAATATGGCATGTGCTGAATAAAATATATCGGACGCTGGTGAGCCAGTGCCTAACGGAAAAAGGTTTTTTTGCTTCTTTTTTGCGTTCGGGGGCTTGGCTTATGGCAGTTACTGTTACACTGATAGCCGCGGTTGTAGAGGGGAAAATTGGAGGTGAAGAGTTCGTTGAACGATGGTGTTGGCTTCTGAATCATGGATCTATGTGTGGATGCATTCGTTGCGACTGGCTGCCAACGTGGTAGGCAAGTTAGCTACGATCAAGCAGTTCCAACAGCAAAGTTGTGTTTTTGAGTGAACCTGTCTGCTCAAATGATCGTAACATTTGGGGGTCACATTATTAGGCCTGGATCTGTAAACAAGCTTGCGACAGGGTCATCAATTTGCTTTGGTGTTCAATACGGATTAACAGCAATGTTTACTTTATCGTCGCCGGTGGAGCATATCGTGTTTTGCCATTTTGAGATTTGTTATCTGATCTTTGAGTCATTTTACTTTTATGGTGTGTCCAGACGTGCGAAGGTGAAGCCAGAGACAGGATGGCAAACCCCTGGCGAGATATCATTGCAAACGCGCAAAAATGGAACAGAAAAGAGAGATTGCGGTCTGGAGTTATTCTAGCTGAAGGTTTTGGTGTGTGCGATAATAAGAATGAGAGGTGATAGATAGACTGCAGAATGAAGCCTTGAATGATGTCAACTTCGCGCTTGGAATGGGCTACTTGTCACATGCATCCGGGAGAAATGGTTCAGGTGAGGACATCAAGCGTTATTTTGGGAGTAGATGTTAAGGTGATATGAAAACCTGTGTCTATTTATCTGCCTTGCTGCATACGTACTAAAGGTGAAAATTTGCACTGACATTGTTTCATTGATGAGGTTTCTATGCCTACACCTACAATGATATGTACGTGCGGAGACTACTGGGAATAAAATTGGCTATACCTTGCTGATTGGGTTGGGGTAAGACTTAGCGTGATAAATCTGTTCAATACCTTAGGCCCGACTCAGAGGCTCTCTTTATTGGGGCGTAGGGATTGTGCAATCATAACAAATTTAGCACGGCTATTGTCTTCCTAATTTCATTTTTAAGGGTAGCGGAGAAAGAATCTGCCTTATATGTCTGGGTGATTTATTCCACAGGGAGGAATAACTGACGATGATGAAGTTTTTCTAAAGTACTTTCCTCGACATGGGAACTTTCATCAAGAACTCAGCACGTCTCAAGCCGTTGGAGGAGTTATTTCTCGCATCGAGTGCGGAGATGCCAATCGAAAGGTCAAATTACGATCGATGCGGCCAAGGGTGATCAAGGTGTAGTTTTGTGCAAAGTCCCACGTAGCTTAGCAATGAAGAGTAGCCCAAAAGTCGTGTTTGTAAACGTTTTTTGAATAATCTCAATCTTGAGTCCATCACTCTGATATGTTGCAACATTTGATGGTACAGTAGTCCGGGATAGGTCCTACGTGTGTTTTGTACATTGAAAACTTACGTTCCAGTGTTCTAAAGGTTCTGTACACCAGCCCAATTAGCCTCCTAGGCTTTGCAACTCGAATCAGGTGTGTTCGGAGAAGCTGAACGTACTGTATTAATGAAAACCCAAGACTCTGACTGTGCAGAGAGAAGGAATAAACTCTTGGTTAATTTCAAAGACTTCTGTAGGAATGTGGCATTTTTGTGCATGCATGGTGCATTTTTGGGCCTCGAAACTTATCGACCAAGCTCTGCGCCGTGAACCAAGCGATAGTAAGTTATATTTTACCTCATCTGGGATAGTGTTGTGGTCACGAGCGGGAAACTTGTATACAGTTTTGAAATAGTCAGTAATCATAAATGTAATGCCACGGTTATTGGTGTGAAGAATGTCGGTGATGTAAAGCCGAAACAATAGTGAACTTACTGCACTTCCTCGAATAGCCCCAATATGAGTCGGACGAGGCTTGGATAGATATCCATTTCCATTCAATAATAGTACTCGATAGATTGAACAAAAGGAGAACGAAGCCGAAAGCATGGGGTTGTTATAACGTAGACTTTGACTCTCAGAGGCAGCTTACGATGAGACGTGTAGTCAAAAACCTTCATCAAATCTGAGAAAACCACAATCATCGACTTTCCGTCGGTGGCAGTCTTCTTCACAATATTTAAGAGATCTGTCATGCAGGTAGAAAATAATTTACTTCACGAGGAAACCATGTTGGCCGGCGGTAATGATATCATGAGTTAATAAGTAAGTCGTCAGGTCACTTTTTATTATTCTTTCCATAATGCGAGAGAAATATGACGTATGATTGATGGGTCTGTAATTAGATGGCTCCTGATTTGAACCCGTTTTGTGAATTGGGAATGTTACAAAAGTTTCCCATTGGTGGGGAAATGTGCTCAAGTTTAAGGAAAAATAAATAGATTGGACAAGATCATATGGTTGTCTGCACCCCACATTCGAAGAGTGCTTGGGAAAGGTAGTCTGGTCCGGCCTGGAAAGACGATCTTATTTTTGATAACATTGGTTTAATTTTACTTAGTTGGAATGAAAATCTTGGGGGGGGGCTGCAGAGGATACCGAAGAAATATCCAGTGTAATTTAGTTGTCATCGGTTTTCATAAAGGAGAAAATACTCACTGAACACCTCCGATATCAGTGAACGATCATTTGCGCATGTGCCCTTAATTATGCCAGACGTGACGCGTGCAATAAGTGCGCAGTTATTGGTTCTCAGTAGACTTGCCGGTTCTGCACCCTTGTTCGCAGAGCTTAACGTTTGAAGTTCCTTCTTCTTTGGAAGAGAATCGAGAGGGGTGCTAATCTCACTGGACAGACGGTTCATCTGCAGTGTCAGAGCAAACTCTTTTTTCGGTTGAATCTTATGTAGACTGAAGAATACTTTTTCAAGGTGGTCCAGGCTACTCAATCTTTTTGGGATTGTGCCACGAGATTGGATATATTAGATCAACGAACTGCACCAAATGTGATCGAAATTGGCAGGTGACTGGTTGGGGATCCACTGGCAGGACGAATTGCCCGAATTTCGGCCAACAGCTATTAAGGGGGATGGCTCAATGAGGCTCCACGTTTGGATTTAATGGCAGTCGAGGAGAAGATAACGGACGACAAAACAAAACTTACAACCAATCCGGGAATGGTCACACCTAATTAGTTTGTTGTCGATATACATGCTCACCGTGATTAGTCCATTTTTCAGGATAAGATAAAGAATACCGTCGGCCCTTTTGAACTAAAAAACACTTTCTGTTTACCCACTCAGTCAAACACCGAAAACAAATGCAGAACGGTATTTTGGGGAGAAAAAAGATGGCCATCAAATTCAAGGCTCGCTGAAGTCGCCCTCTACTAGCCTACGGCCTGGAACGTCGGAGGTCGCGTTAGTTCTATCAGTTGGTGGTAAGAATTATGGCTGATGCGTACTGGGGCAGTGATAGATGCAACTGATCAGTATTTCCTGATGCTCGATAACCACCCATTCAGTCAGATAGAATCTTTCAGGCTATTAAAGATATAGTGGTTGTACCATGAGGCTGAAAGGGTTTCTCTTGTATAGATGAAAAAGCCATCCTGCGCTTATTTGTTGTTTTTCTTAAAAGCATTGCAACCAATTCTCAAGATAATGCGGGTTAGTGAATGGTGAAAAGTAACTGTGGGTGATAGAGTATCCAAAAGGAGAATGATGAGCTATGCGAGTGGGTGGGAGTTCGCCGGCCTTGCAGCAGAAATCTTTCAGACAGGTGAGATCAAGGGAGGCTTAAACTAACGGGAACGGTTGAAGTCTCATAAACGGTGGCAGTTTTGTGGTCCTTGGCTTTATGAGGGTGCTGTAAGCAGTAGGAAGATAGAAACACCTGTCAGTTTGGATGTGGTGGTGAAAGTATGGAGAGTACGAGACATAGTTTACAGTGAGCGGCCCAGGGAGACAGAAGTTGGATGTGGCATTTGCGGAAGTTTTGGGATGGCACATATCGGACTAAAAAGAGGCAGTAGTCAGTCGCTCACTTGGGATCGGCCGGACGGTAAGTGCGGAGACATTTCCACCAAGTAATGTAACTGTAGATTGATGGTTCTGGCTCTTTTTCGAGTAGCCAGTGAGGCTAAATGCAGGGGTGAAGGCTATCTGGGGTATATTTGATGCCCAAACGGACCAAAGTGGTGTGGATTTTGAAGGTCGTTGTTTTCGTTAGCATCAAACTACCATCAGGCTATCGACTTACAGCTGCACTTGTCAAAATTTGAAAAGAATTGGGCGAGCTCCCTTTTCCAGGCCAAATGGACGATGAAAAGGTAGTGTTGAGAAGTAAGTCACCTACAGTTATGGACCGTTTAAAATGGGAGTCATGCGGGAAGAACTTTTCCGTGGGTTGGGTAGAGGATGTTGTTGAAACAGCAGGTAGAGAGATCAGAAAAGTGGGTAGGCCGGGAGTGGTCCGCGTTAGGAGGTTGGTGGTGCTGCTCCGTGAAGTTGATTTTATTAGGCGGGGAACTGAGCTGGAAGTCTCATTCAGTGGTTCCGTATTGGTAGGTTTGCCCGGGTCGTTCGCGCGACGATGCTGGATGTCACCATTCTCGTCTTTGTCTGCCTTTATTTCGGAGGTGGAGGCCAATTGAGGAGACATGTAGTTCATTCGTTTGTTGGGTGCCTGGGAAGCAGAGAGAGCTGGGTGCATCTAAGTCGACTGTTGTTTAATATGCTGGTGGACTACCAAACTCAAGTTATGGCAACTTGTCCACGAAACTCCGAGGTAAAGGGTTAGGCGTGCAGTTTTGTTTCGTATATAAGTTTGTCCCGATGAGGTTTCCGATCTTCGATCTGCCTGTTTTTTTAATGGATGTTATGTCGGCGATGAATTTGATGTTCTTAAATGTCATAAACTTAGCAATTAACTGCAATTTTATAAAAAACTGTGTGGCTGCCACCTCATCAGGAAATTTAAATTGCAAGAGGCAATCCCACCGTTACAAAGTTTTCCGCAGGCGAGTAAAAGAGCGCTGATGGTGGAGTCTGTTGCATGCACCTAGTGTGCGGAATTTCAGTTCCGAGTGGTAGGTGGTCCGGAACGTTGAACAGTACAGCATCTCTATCGGTAACAGCGCACTTGCAGAGCTCTGTGGGGTTGGAGTCCAGGAAGAGGCAATTTATGACAAGATTTTGAGGACTAGGATTATTTCCAGTCTCCAAAATGTTGCGAAGTAGAGATAATCATGAAACAATAACTTTCTCTGGCTGAACATGATTTTGGAGGGCGGTGATCTT
>LUCM01008929.1:8864-34017 GCA_008360955.1 Fasciolopsis buskii | reverse complement strand
ACGCAGTCAAGAAGCACAAACCGAGGTCAAACTCGAAGCTAACTTTTTCATATCTCCAAAGCAAGCCGTAAACTGACTGCCAGGTCACTCCTTCCAACCTCAACCAGCAAGTGCAAAATGAACACGAATAGGTAGACCATGGGCACACCTATGAAATACGGGTCCAAATCACCGAAGGCAATATAATGGGATTATCTCAGTTGGAGTACGATTGTCTGCGCCAAACATGTCATCATGCACCTCATCATTGCTCACCCCATGTTCCCACCAAACACAAGCAATGTTTCGAGGACATCGAAGGTCAAAATCAGAAAGTGGCCGAGCATTGTCATTAGGGCGGCCAAGGTCTGGCATCCGTGAAGGAGAACACTACGAATTGTGTCAATGTACACCTTCCGGTTGAGGAAAATTTGGATGTCATGGTGGTATCACAAATGTTGCCTGTTCGCGAAAGCTGTTCTGGTTTTCACAGTCGGTGATTTGGCCCCCTCTCAAACTCCTCGGTTATGTGTGTTTGGGTTGTCTAAGGATAAGGACTGGGAAACTGGATTGTTTGGTAAGCCTGTCTTAACCAAGCAGATTGACCCACAGGCGAAACACGTAAATGTTTCCACATCAGATAACGAGTAAGGAATCAACCGTTCCACCTTACTTCGGTACACAGACTAAGTGGTCGTGTGTTACAAGCTCACTGAAGAACGGGTGGGCGATCGAAGTAAAGACCAAAGAACAGACAATGAGTCTGGGCCGGGGCGGGAAAACTGCCACTGAGCCCTATGCTCTGCGGGCTTAATATGAACCGTTTTATTATGCGAAACCAGTTAAGTATCATCTGGTCGTTTCGCGTGTTTAGATTGGATGTGACCGAACGCGAATCAATACGATCGAATGAAGCTGATGGAGTTAGCGTTAATCCCACTATAAAAAGAAGCATTATCACGTAAAGAATGGGAAACGATCTTCGGGGATCTCTAATAGGAATTTCTCACTTGTATTTATAAGTAGGACATGTCACTGACCGGGTCAATAATCCAGATGAAAGTGACACGATTAACAAACGGGAACCGCATGATGTAAAAATTTCGTGTTCTTCTTTAGCCCAAGAAAGGTCACGGAAAACACTAGGACAAGACAGAAATAGCGTTAGTAGTAACACGGAAATGATTGACACCTTGAATTTGAAAGATAGACTAGTTAGTTCGGAAATTTGGCTGACAGTATGCTGAGATTAATGAACATCTAAGGGCAAACAGCCTCTAATGTACTTAACAGACTAAGTTCTGAGTTCGGTGCAAAAAATATAAGGTCCATTAGCGAGAGAAGAACAAGACCTAGTGAAGTGGCAATCATAGCATTTCGATGGGTTACTTGAACGATCATCCAATTCTGAGATTTTTACCATGGTTTGAACAATCCTCCGAAAGTCCACTAGTTCATCACTAGCTAATATACAGCGGCACATGACAACATCATCTGCATATACCTGTTCACAGTACCAGATGAACTACGGCGTAGATACCACGTCTTTGAGTAGAGGCAACAAAAACTACAACACCTGGAAGATCAACTGGGGTAGGGGCTAGAAAACGGAAACAATTTTTCTCCCATACCTCATGCTTTACATACGTCCATTGAATTTGACAATGAGTCATGTTGACAAATAATAAGATGGAGAAAAAGGGTAACATTTTCCAGAGTAAAAATTGACTTGGAGGAAGAAAGCGTCTTGAGGACTCGCAGAAATGTCTCATGATTTTCATGTGGAACGTATTAAGTGTGACATCATATTTAGGTGTTCTCGTGAAGTTTACAGACAAACTGAAAGTGACCAGACGGGGTCCCGGTATGTCCTAGATGGTAATCAAGCAAAACATGATAAGGGAATTTTAAAATAGGCTTAGATTTGGACATGTGAACATAATCGTCTGATGATAACGATCGAAAATATCTGTTTGAGAATGTGGACGATTATTGCGGGCTGGAGTGATAACCAATTGAAGTACTTCCTAATGATATAGGTTGTGTATTAAAACAGAACACGGGCAGCATATTTAGGGATACATTGAGACAGATCACCTGCACCAGTAGTGATTTGAAACTTGGAGTCTTTAAGTAAACTAAAATTCTCATTCTTCTTAACGAATTTGGAAATTTGGGTTAGTCGTAGCTACTGGTTTTCGTGAAGTTGTGATCACTCAGCTTGGCATATGGGTCACACATTCGAGTCACTGTTGTCGTTTTCCAAACTAATTTTCTTTGTCATGGATGACCGCCATTAATTATCCGTTAGCCAGCAGGATGGTGGTGCTTCAAGTATTATTCACAATATGAGCCTCTCTGGATTATGGATAAAAAAGTGGTCAACGTTCAGGTGGCTAGCTGCGAATAAGCTAGAATCAAGCCCACCGAATAAGTGGCCGCGCACCAGAAGCGCCAGTGTCTAGGACGTGCTGCGTTTTCGCCTGGCAAACGATCTTCCTATGAATACGACAAGAGATCACTGGTGGCACTTTGAGTGTCACGTGCAGCATCCCGACCAACCAAGTGACATCATTGCCCCTCTCCATGTTCCGCCGATCTGGCAAAATTTCGCAGAATAGATAGAATAAACCGATCATCTCCTGACACCGGTTCATCTAGTATGATTCTGCTACATTGTAGAATTCATTTGGCTGCACCAAGTCAAGTGGTGTATCCCCGAATTAAAATCCTACGTTGGGCTGAGTCACCACGTATCACAACAGCCCACAATACATATAACTATTACTATGGCTGAAAACTGTCGAACGTTTCTCACTCTCCCAGTGAATTTTCAACCTAGTATGATATTCACAAGTAAAATTGGCGATGGGGGATGTTCGATAGAAAGCAGTGCACGGTTGTTTNGACGCATGGTAATTCTCAGAAAGAAAAGAGATTTTCACTTAGATTATAAAGATCACATTATCCCTCTGATTGATAATGCACACGCAAATCAAGTAACTCGATCGCCTGATCACATTTAACCAAGATGTCTTCGAAAAATTGCTTGTGTTTGGTGGGAACATGGGGTGAGCAATGATGAGGTGTATGATGACATGTTTGGTGCAGACAATCGTACTCCAACTGAGATAATCCCATTATATTGCCTTCGGTGATTTGGACCCGTATTTCATAGGTGTGCCCATGGTCTACCTATTCGTGTTCATTTTGCACTTGCTGGTTGAGGTTGGAAGGAGTGACCTGGCAGTCAGTTTACGGCTTGCTTTGGAGATATGAAAAGGTTAGCTTCGAGTTTGACCTCGGTTTGTGCTTCTTGACTCCGTGGTCAAGACCGAATCGATGAGGATTTTTGTTGTTTCGAGACGCTGATATTTAAGTATGTCTTGAACCGAAATGAGTTTATGCAAATGCTATGTTGCCTCTGTTTGTTCGCACAATTCCTCTGAGTATTCAGAAACGAGAAATGTTCACCGGAAAATGTTTTTTTCTTATTGTCTATTATCTTTGTTTCTTTAGTTTATCTCTCTCCTGTGTGGTTCCATTTAATTGCTGTTGCGATGGGAATATGCATTTTGTTCATGCTGGTATATAATATGTAGCTCAGTTAAAAGATACTAAGGCCCTAATCCTTAGATTGTCTCGAATATTTCAAATTCGATTAACGGATTTGATTCTTCGAGTTATTGCACTAGTCAATTTTTGCTAACAATAATTGATATGGTTTCATTCCATAGCCAGTAGCCCTGTTACGGTCGGAATTATTTTTCTTCTCAGTCATTATGCAGCTTGTTACCTTGTCATTGTTGCCTGACAGTTTCCGATCCATTTTTCTGATCAGTCTAAGACACTCTACAGTTGCAATCAAAATCAGGTCGCTTCGACGTATTTTTGTTGATTCTAAAATCCGACGTGATCCAAAGTCATCTGTTTTATGCGATTAGCTATTTCTGTTTTTTTTCAATAACTGGTGCATGTTCATTGCTTAGCAGTTTGATACGAATAAAAGACTTTATCATAGCTGTTTTACCAATTTGTGTTTTGGAATTACGAGTAGAGAATCATCGGGTCCAAGTGAAATGCCTTCTTCGAGCATTTATCAGCTGAATCGTTTAGCTTTAAAGAGGTCAGCTTTCACATTCCAACATTTACCGCTGGGAGTCGTATGAATGCCTGGTAATTTCTTCAGGTTTTTGCTAGTTTTTCTTTCCATTTTAGTACTTGAGTCAACATTCAGTAAACGATATCTGGTGGGTTCGTGTATCAGTTATTTTCCCTTACCAAAATAGTCTATGCCGTCCCGGATGACCACTATTCTTCGCTAACCAAAAGTCGACTAGACTGTGATCCCACTTCAGAGTGCTTAGTAGCTTGCAGTTTGTCTCCAAGAGATCATTGAATGATTGTTTGTGGAACATTTTCTTATCAAGTTTTGACTTAGTCCGTGTAAGGTGTTGTCCTAGAAACTCTAAGACTTGGGAACACGTTCTACCCCATTGAAATGTGTTTGTACTGGCATTTCTTACATTAAATTGGAACTGTTTTCTGATTTTCAGGTGAGAGATTATTGACTCAAATATTGACTTGCATCAAGGTATACAAAGACTGATTATGCGCATACGGTTTAGGATTAGCTGGAATACACTTTTGTTCTTTTTTTCCACACAATTCAATTGGAGGTGAAAACGTTTGTGTCTTACAAACTGCACGTAACGCCACATCAGGTTAGGGAGAGACAAGATTCCACTGATTCCAGATCGATTCTTGTGGTTTGTGTTCGTGTAGTTCCTTTCTCTTTCTCTTTGAATGATTGTCACATTGGTTGATAAGCTTGCATTTTTAAAAAGACCTAGCATGGTCATATTACAAACAAGTTGGATAAAAATAGTTGTCTCATCTTTAGGCTAAGGGTGACTATGTGGAAGAATTTCGATTCACGATGAATGTGCCTTACCATATAATGGAATATATAATATATACAATATATAAAATATAACGTCGAATAACGATCAAATTACCCGATAGCGTTGTGTTTTCTGGGGAATATTGCCCTCGAACGTAGATAATAAATTACCTAGTGGTAATAATTTATCGTGAAAAAATGGCTTCATTAATTTTCACGAAAACTTGTATGTTCAACCAATGGTCGGAACTATGGGTGTTGATAGGATGAAAGCATAATTTATTCTAGATCTATTCCTTCCTCGAAATATTATTAGAATTCGTAACCATAGTAGGATACGCACAACAGTTAGTCACATTTCGGTTTGCCAAGCAAATTTCATAAATAAATTAGCGCTTGCCTTAAGTACATCGTGTTATGACGATCAAACTCTCAATCACTTTAAAACTATTTACAAAGTCTTTCGAAATCAGGTCTTATCTTTTGTTCTTGGCTATTTGATTGCTTCCTAATGTGCGGTAGGATGAGGCTTCATTGTTACCCGTATTTGCCTTAACGAAATTCTCTTTGTTTCTAATACTGCTGATCTTCTCTTCTGGCATAATGACTAATGATCGATAACTATCGAATGGTTCATGGTCTAATCGAAACAGGCAAGCACCAAATGTTTCGTATATCGCATTGAAACATGAATCAACCATTCGGTTTGGTCGAGATGATACGTTTGCACAACAGTCCTAAAGTAAAAGTGGACAAATTGACGAGCTCGTTCACTCAGACTCATCACGACTTGCTCATTTGCCGATGATACGTTAGGTTTACGTCTTAGCCAAGAGATATGCTATCTCACAATGAAGGTTTTTTTATTAGTACGATCTATTGATGGCTACGTGTACACTTCTTTATCATGGATGCTGTTAGTACTTAGGCCTAAAACCGTGTAAAGCTCATTCACTCTCTCCCGGGGTTTGCCATGTTCGCTTTTGTAAGACAAAGAATATTATCTATCTTTATTAATTCCACCGCCATTGTATTCATAGATTTACCAAGTGGACTATTTCATCACTTTTTACAAACAGAACTCTTTTTCTGACAGTTATTAGCACATTACTGGAGCTGTACGGTGGACAAATACTGATAGCTTGGATTGGTTTTGCAAAAAATATCATTTCTTAGAATTTGCAATTGTTACCTTTTAGTCTCACTCATAATTAGCTCATCAGATCATTTCGGTCCAAATATAAGTATCTCGTTGTAACCAGATCTGGCTTTCTAGGATGTTAAATCACATGATGATTGGTGAGAAGTTTTCCGTCTTTTGAAAAAAGCTAATCTGAACGGAGACCTAAGGTCAGAACGTTTTATTGTCAGTAGTATGTTTCGCAAGCAAATCAGTTGCGTTTCAAATCATTCAGATGCGATAATAGTTCCACATCGATGCATTTCATTTTATCTCAGCTAAATTGCTCTCGAAAATGACAATAACAATTACAAATGAGTAATTAAAAGGATCCATTTGAATATCGTGGCTGCTGATCACGAATTCTTCGACTAGTCCGATTAGAATTCCTCCGGGGCACCTGGCCACGTGAAGCGATATGAACGAGGTTGTAGTCCTAATACATTCTGAATTCACGGATTTACCTCTCCAAAATCGGCGATTTTATCGATCTGGGGTTTTAATCACAATGTAACATTCCCGAGGAACTCATGTGCATAAATTTAGTATCCGGAGTTGAGATTTAGACAAGCATGCTAATGAATTCCTGGATAAGTCCGTACAATTAAGCAGACCGTCGATTGAATGAATAGTGATTGCGTGATAAAACGATTGTGAGACTTTTAATCCGATCGGTTACGCAATTTGGCGCATGCTGATTGTTTATACAATTTTTCCTGCTTTGGTCACCATTACCTAGTTTATTGAATATATTTAACTCGAACGCTTTGATTGGGCTCTCGGGCGACAGAAACAATCGAAGTGATTCAACACTTACGAGTTCGGAAACCAGTAGGCATCCATGAGGTTTTCGGGAATAATAGATAGTAATCGGAAGATGCCGGTATTGAAATGTTCCGATGTACCTTGGTTAAACTGACTGTAAAATGTTCCGCAGAGAACTTCGAACCAATCATTGACATTGCCTTCCTTATGCACTATCAACTCATTACTAACTTACTTCTCTGGAACAAATCTCGTTTTTGTTTTATCGCATCAAATGGACTGTATTGCTGACACAAACTAGACAGTTGCTATTTTCGAGAGCGTTCATTTCCTTCCGTGTGTTTCACACTCTTCATCGTGCATGTGATTAGCTGTCATGAATTGGAGTGACAGAGCCGGGAGGGAACACTGTTGTGGTTTGATTATTGCACATAATAAATTTGTTCTAAATAGTACCGTAGCAGCCTGGATGCGCCTTTGTTTTCGTTTGGGTCAATTCAGTCGTTACGTCTCGTGCAAACGTTCGCTCGAGGAGTTTAAAGTAATCAACAGGTTTCACAATTGATTGACAATGAAATCACAGTCAAACGAAGAGCGTAACCGAGCTTGTGGAAAATTACACTCAGGTGAACCAAACCGTTTTGCTCGTAGATATTGATTGTATCTTATCTGCTTATTCTATCAGACCACTGCAGAAATAGTGAGGTTTCCCGTAAGGCTTGGAGTGATTTGTTGTCAACCTCTTTAGAAGAAAGGTAACTGAAAGAGGAACTAGAACTAGAGGCACAGATACAACATTTTGAGACGAAGAACACGGTTAAGGACGATGGATAAAGGCTCCTGCATTTATTACATTATTGCTAGTAGTGCATTGTAGTGTATTGTATTGTATTGTATAGAATTTGCCTACAATAAATAATGTCGCTTTTCAGTTGAAAAATATGCGGGTAAAAAATAAATTATGACGGTGAAATAAATAAATAAACACATTCATCGCGTCGTAATATTAATATAAAACAACTTATCCAGGAATAATCACAACGCATTAGGACAGGTTGCTCAAGAATTCGGCTGAAATTTTGCCACGATTTGTCACAATTCGTGCTAAATATAGGATAGTGGAGTTCCTATAAATAAAGATGACAGGGTGAATTGGTTCATAGGTAGAGAAGAAAAAAGGTGAAAGAACAGCACCCTGTAGCACACCTGATTTGTTGATCAACGGTTTTGAATATTTGCTGTCCATTCGTGTGCACTGGGTTGGATTATGAAGGTAATCAGATAGCCATGCTAACAAAAAACTGGGACAACCAAATGTTTTCAGTTTGTGAAGTCGAAGAGAACATGGGGCCGAATCAAATGCCGACGAATAATCTAGAAGGATGCAACGCACAGATCTAATTGATGTGTTTAATGATTTAGCAATTTGACGAATGAGGGAGGCGACAGTGTCCAAAATGGACCTGTTAGATTTGTAGGCAAACCGAAAACAGTCATCAGGGAGACATACAGAAGAAGACAGGCGTTTAAGGGTAAGACCTGAAGATGTTAAGGCGAGTGTCTGAAAACGTTTTGCCAAAGTAGTGGAACTGTTGGATTTTGGGATGTGAATAATAGTGACGGGTATCCAACAGTCAGAGATGTAAGACAAGATTAATGATGAGTTTATTAGAGAAGTAAATGCATCGGCCAGAGCCCCAGCATCATTCCTTAAAAGCGCTGAGGACAGATTATCAGGACAACCCCTGTGGTAATATTTGTGGTGCGGAGAAGATCGAGCGCCTCGTCTCTAGAAAATCTTATAACTGTCATACCATCACCCTGACCAAATATGACCCGGGATAAAATTGGAAGCATGAATGAAAGTACGATTGGTACTGTTGACATCCGCAGGAGTTTTCGTGTGATTCTTCTTTCCACACATCAGTCGAATGCCTTGCCATGGGAATCGATTGTTGTTGCCGCTCAACAGTTGGCTGGCGAATGTAATGTGCATGTGTTTGATTTAAGCTTTTATTAGGTTGGCAGTACAGCGCACGTTTGAGTTATTATGGGATTTGTGGAAGTGGTCCTGGTGTCATCTTAGAGACTTTAGTTTCTGGGTGAATATACGGCCATTTGAGACGAATAGTGTTTCTGAGAGGCAGCAAATATCAGAGATTGTGCTGTTCGTCTCCGTAAAATGTTTCACATTGTCATTGAGCAGTGGTTCAAAAAAAATATTGGTAGATGTGAGTGAAAGGGATTTCTGACGAAGAGTAATGTTGTTATGCGAAAGGTTACGGAGGCGAACTCGGATTTGATTTTTCGCCTGAAGAAATGGAATGCTGACCTAGAGTTTATTTTGTGCCTTAACTAAAGCAAACATTGGTTGTCGCTTGAAATTGAAGCACGTAGTTTCAGGGAAAATAAATCGGGGTGGTTGGTAATAATTCTATCTAAAATGGAATCGCCTGTGGTGGGAGAAACTCAGAGATCAGTCAAATCAAACACAGTCAGTGGTAGGGTAGATATATGATTAAAATCACCTACAATAATGTGCAGGTAATATGCAGTGGCAAGTCAGGGATGCCATCGAGGAGTGCATCTTGCTGCCTCCAGAAATTGCTTATAATAAAGCCAGAGTTGACCTGAGGGATCTGTGGGAGCAAGAAATTGTGTTGGTAAAATCGTTAGTCAATGGTTGGTTGAAGAGAATTGAAATCAGTTCCCGATGACTCTGACGCGTTGACTGAACTATCGATAGAAATGCTCATCTGCGACGTTGCTGTCACACAAATGAATTGCCTAAGATTTGAATTAATTGCAAATGATTGGACGGATCGTCCGAGCGTTACCCAACCGGATCCAGGAGTTGTGGTTTGGGGAGATCGATGATATGCCAAGGTACTGAATTGATCCTAGTTTCAGGGATCTGCAGGAGTTGGTATCCCGTGAAGCGCGTATTTTTCGAAGCAGGTTCGGTAAGCTGGCGTCGGACAACTGATCCTTTTGGAGTATGCAACCTCCTAATTGGAAACATAACTTGACGAAGAATAATTCAGATGCCTTGCTTTTTAATAGGACAGAAAGTTTTGTTCCAAGAATTTTCGTTGAATTATACCTGGTCTGCAATAGGTCGTACATGCAGCAAAAATGTCTTCATATCCTGTCCACTGATATACCCAGGAGATGAAAGTGAAAGCCTGTGTTTTTCTTGTTTGAGTTGCGGACGCTTGTCAACCTAGTGTCAGAACAATGTTCAGGCTCCGGTCGTCGAAGGAGGCATCATCTATTGCTCTATGGTGAGGAAAACAGTTGACTGTCCGGAATAGATCCGACACGGATAGAGACATCGTGGCATTTACTCCGTATCCTTTAAGAAGCCGGTCGATCATTCACCCAACCATTTTGCTACCACCCTAAGATGCGGGTGTCGAATTAACCTAGACACACTACCAACGCAAATTGAAAGACAAGAGTGGCGTGAAAACCTATATCTTAGTGGATACAAGTTCATATGTGACTGACATTTATAGGGAACTCCTAGAGATGATAGGCCTCAGGGCCTACCCGACTTCGCTGTCCATTTCGGTCGTTAACTGTTTCAAAAACATGGGATTCTGGAGTTATCGAGTTCACGTAAACTTCGTCGTCAGAGAATGAATGCATATACATCGAAAAAGCATCCGGCCTAGAAAGCCTTTGGATCCAGTCGACGAGATACCGTTCTGATGCTGACATTCAATGCAAGAAACATAAATCTCATTGAAGCCGAGGTGGACTCATTGACAAAACAGCTCCACTTACTCGAAAGCATTGAACTTAGCGGGACTTAATGAAAACCATGCAGGATTTTGGGGCCCGGGGTAAATAGTTCCCAAGAGAACTTCGAACCAATCATTGACATTGCCTTCCTTATGTACTATCAACTCATTACTAACTTACTTCTCTGGAACAAATCTCGTTTTTGTTTTATTGCATCAAATGGACTGTATTGCTGACACAAACTAGACAGTTGCTATTTTCGAGAGCGTTCATTTCCTTCCGTGTGTTTCACACTCTTCATCGTGCATGTGATTAGCTGTCATGAATTGGAGTGACAGAGCCGGGAGGGAACACTGTTGTGGTTTGATTATTGCACATAATAAATTTGTTCTAAATAGTACCGTAGCAGCCTGGATGCGCCTTTGTTTTCATTTGGGTCAATTTAGTCGTTACGCCTCGCTCAAATGGGGCTGATTTATTCTTGGTTGTCGTACTAGTAACTGTCGATTCACATCACTGTTTAGGACACTGATTCGTTTTCTAGTTGAATCCTATTAATGCTTTCAACACCCCTCTGTTGAACTTGAAGAATACTGCAACCAACCCATTCAGTCCAGTTGCCTGTAATGGCATGCAAAGATATCACATTTTGCCCTGTTAACTGGCTATCATTGAAAGGAATTGCGAGAAATTAGGCTGGAGCAAACACCCGTTTTTCCATTCCATCACTCAGTAATACTAGACTATAATGCGATGATATCAGTGATCCTGGCAAATCTTTACACTTCCAACACGATTTAGTGCCTAATATCCAGGCCTCAACTGACTGTCTATGGGAACCAAATAATTAATAAAAAAATATTTCCGACTCTAGTTCCAAATATCATTTATCTCTCAAGCCTAAATTTAAATTTTAGTCCTGATTATGCTATATTGTGTGTCTTTGTGTTCTGGTGCGTGTGTGCGTGTGTGTGTGTGTGTGTGTGGACCTAGTACAAGTGGATACTAATAAAAGTTTCGTCATAATTTTAGTTTACTAACCAATTAGGTGGACATAACTCAAGTACATTACCATACGAACCAGTAAGATGAACGGCTACCAGTAAAGTCGAAAGTCGAGTAAATTCAATGAGAACAGGGTCTCGCACTGCGGATCCCAGATGAAGTCACAGACTATCGGTTTGTGTTGGCACAAGGTTTCACGAGGCAAGACTGCACGCTTTACTCTCAGCAAAATAGTAAAATTCAAGGCCAAATATTGTCTAGTTTCCGCCATTGTCAAATCAACCTACCTAAACTCTTATCGTTTACCACCTCTAAACAGAGGCACTGAGATTACGGCAACGAAGAATGGGTGCCATCCGATTCGTATTGCTCATCGGGTTGATGCATTACGTGGGGTCTGAGCCGGCGCAAACCGAACATAGATTGGGAAAAAGCACCGGGTATTGATGCATCTCCGGCTGATTTTAATCTGCAAAGCTCGAGTTTAGTATAACACTCAGAACAGACGAAGCAATCTGCGATTCTGACCAATAGGATGATAAGATTGTGCATGCGAGACGTTTTTTTATCTCTGACTAAAATATCAACATTTCTTATACATTCGGTTTCCCCGATGGAACGTCTCAGTAACCAATACAGATGGAGTTTGCTTGGTCGTCCGGCACATGAATGATCGATACAATAAATGAGGGAAACTATGGTTTTTAGCTTCGCTGTGAGGATCCAGTAAGCCTCATTTTGGGCCGTGTAAATACATCGATGAATGGATGATACATCACATCGATTTCGTTGGGCGTACGGGACCAGATCTGTGATGTAACCAGCAAATTATTGTGAAACACGTTGTGGTTTTCTTATGGAAACCAATCATTTTTCATGTAAATCCGTGAAATCGTCGATTCACATCAGGCTCGATGGATCATTTTCTTTGGTCATATTGATCCTAGGAGTTTTACTAACTCCAATGTTAACACTCCCCTAGTATAGTATTTCTTCTCAGTTTCCAAATATGGCGATTGTTGCCGATAGCCATAGCCTTTTCCATTCTCTTATATTTCCTCCATCGCTGTTCACAGTCGTTTCTCAGACTTCTGGTCATTTGACTCCTCAGGCATCAGCCCGCTTCATTGCATTTTGCATCTGGAGGGATTGATCTGTTCACATCGAACGATGCAAATGTTGTCGAAGATATCCCTGGTTTTTGAGATTTGCTTCGCTTGGATTACTGCACAAAAACTACCGACGAATGCAGACCTTCTTCTAACTGCTCTCAGTATTTTCGCGAATCCCACGCATTTCATCTGGATAACATCCGCTCTAAAAGTTCCCATCCCAACAGCAATCATTGTCTAGAATCAGCTGTGCAGCACACAAAATTTTTCATCCAAGATGACCAAAGAGTGAGCCCAAACAAAGAAGAACACAGACCAAGGCGTAAGTTAGGTGCAGATTTGTGGACCAGAATGACCGACAACCCTTGATCGATCCATGCCACCGGTGGCTGATGTCAATGTGATCAATTTGAGTCTACCCGTATGATGGCTAAGAGGGCACCGGGTGACGCGATGACACTTTCTATAACAAAACAGCCTGTGGACAGAACACAACAGGATGAGTTGATTTCTGCTGTCAGTCCATTCGGTGGGGACGGAAGGTCGGTCACCACTAAGCACCCAGGTCGGGTGTTAATATAACCAGCAAAGCCCACAACGTCCGTTAACCGCACATTGCGGATTAATCGAGGTAACTTCCGGTAAGGCTGTTGTTTTACCTTAAAAGAACTGCAATCATTAGGTGCATATACAAGAGCGACGAACAAATAACGACGCTTCGATCAACTGCTGTTGACACGTACAGATCCACCAAACTGCAATGAGCCATGGATATGACTAGCCAACGTGCTCGAATCCCTAGATACCTCCGTCCTGATTAAAGAACCCGGTAACCGTTAAAATGTGGAATTTATTGTGTTTGTGCCATCAATCGACGTTTTTTGGACGAATACTGCTAGAAATTCTAGTCATTAAACAGCAGAACGATTAGGGTTCCCAATCAGGGCATTTGGTTCTAACACGAAACTGTCCCCAAGATAGCAGTGTGGCTAATTGTACCCTATGCATTTGAATCACTTATTTTCACACTACATCTTTGACTGAATTGCCGGCCCAAATCAATAATCAACTTGGATAAACAGGACGATATTTGGGCGGACCTCTGCCCACTGACCTCTGAATACCAATAGATCCACGGCTTGATATAAACCATTATTTATGGCTCTTGGGTCCTGGCGGCACGCAGCTTCATAGCAAAGTGTTAACAGTGGAACAAAAGGTTGAACATCGACCTGAGCATAAATCGTTTTTCTCGACTAATCACCAGTTTCACTTATGCTGCCTGTTCGTCAAACTATCTTCTTGTCGTTGCGTGTATCGCGAATTGTAATGCACCAAAATTCCTTTGTTTCTATTAATAAAGTTCCAGTACTTAGGAGATATAAACGAACATCAGTACGTATCGCGAGTTTATTAGTAGGCTTTCCTTCCAATATCTATTTATGGACAAGACTAAGACCAGTTAAACTCGTGTGTCCTTGTTTATCAAGGCAAACACGTTTGAAGGTGTAAGATAAAATTTCAGCAGGATAGGAAAATTTTGATAAACGGTTTTGAAAGTATTATATGATTCATGCGAGTTTGCATTCTTCGGTGATAATAAGATTTTCTTGTCCAGCAGAGACATTTATTATATAAACATTCTACCCATGATTACACTTGTATTAGTAAGATGGATTCGGTTTATTTATTGTGAGATATTTTGCCTCGACTGGGGGCCTCACAGTCATGGATGTTCACAATCAGGAGAATTTTTCTTCTAAAAAGTTATTGAGTAATAGAAAATATGACCTTGCGTCAAGGTCATTTATGTTTTCTCTGTTGACCAGTGGCGGAGTGGCAGTCTGCAAGAAATAATAAACGCATTCGGCCTCAAATTTGGGAGGATAATGAACTGAATAATAAATATCGACAAATTCAGTTTTTTGTATTCAAGCTTTTCTATCATTTCGAACTTAACAAAATCACAATTTCATGATGCTAAATGGATAAAAAAATCAACACCATGATTTGCATGAATAAAATCAATGCTCTATTAATACAGTTTGTTTCTAAATGCTGCCTCACATCTCCCGACAATAGAAAAAACAATCAAAAGATTATAAGATGGAACTATAAGAAAAGAATATATTATATCCGATGCAGGAATTACCGAATAAGGCAATTAGCCATATAGTCAATACCAAGCAATCGTTTTATTGAAAGCTTTCCTAGACCTCAAACACTATCTAATTTGACATGTTTAGGACAACAGTTTTTGATTGGTATTTTCTTACAATTTTGCCTGATTACATACATCATATGTCCTCAGTGATATTTGAACATATAACTAGAAGTACGTGCATCAACAAAGTTCAGAAATTTTATTCAGAATATATCAGGATGAATTATCGTGGATCACGGTGGTGATAGCCAAACGAATCCGCGCGTATGATCAGACATAGGCACTGGCAGTGTGAAAACTAAAGAAATGCCGATTGAGCAACTGGACAATGACGAACTAAGATGAATGTAAATTCGACTGGTTCAAGATTCAATGATTGAGTCACATTAACAAATATCTGTCACAAGCGGAAAAACTATGATGAACTGATTGCATGCTTACATCTAAACAACAGAATGTTCAATACTGTTGGGAGCGGTATGAGCTTGATTGTTTAGGTTTTGTTCTCGGTAAATATTTCGAAACTAATCGGTAGGCTCGTTTGAGTTCTTCTTCCTGTCCAAATTGTATCAAATGAATCAAATTTATTAGACAAATAGGCAACGTTAGCATACTTTGTTTGCATTCTTGCTTACAGGTTATGCAACAATGTGGGAGGTTGAAAACGAAACTATTCAATATGCGCTATTACCGATTGCCTTCTTGGACTTATCGTATTCTTTTGATCATAATTGCGGTCGTTATAATACTGGAGTTAACCAGACAAAACAAAGAATCTTCCCGAGTATATCCACTGATATACGAATATCCATTGGAAGTGAATTTGTATGAAATATATGAAAAATTGGGACCAAATGTAGATTGGACGCCAGAGTCAAATGTGTCAGTACATCCAATCAACAATGCTCGATTCAAAGTGATCCGTGTTCCAACATCGTTTTGTAGACTTAATCCCAAGGCATCTTTGACGAAGCGGAACCAATCGAAAATCGATATCCTATTCCTTGTCAAATCTCGAGTTCTTGCATTTGATCAGCGAAATGCAATCCGAAACACATGGGGCAACCGAAATTGTACACTGACTGGAGGTGCGAAGACGAGAACAATATTTGCACTGGGTACCACTCCACAACCACAACCGTCTGTTGAGTCGAATCTCCAACACGAGCACGACCGATATGATGACCTTTTGCAATTCGATTTTATCGATTCATATGAGAATAACACATTCAAACTGATGAGCAGTTTGACACACATCTACAGACATTGTCATCATGCACGATTTGTGATGATTGTTGATGAGGATTTCTTGGTAAACGTGCAGAACGTGATCCGGGTTATCAAGAATGTGACGAGAATGGAATACGAACGGTTTATAGGTGGTTTTGTTTACCACCAAATGAAACCTATGCGTCATCCCTCAGACAAGTGGTACCTTTCTTATGATTCCTATCCCTTCGAGATATATCCTCCATATGCAACCGGTGGATCGATCATTCTGAGTAGGCCTGTTGTGGGCCTACTGGTTTCTGGAATGCCGTTTGTCAAATTCCTCTGGATAGACGATGTTTATTTGGGATTCATACTGATGAAATATGGTATAAGTCCAAAGCATTTGTCTGGTGTTTTCTACTTTCGTTTAGATTCCTTCTTTGAGCTGAGGCATGCGATCTCATCGCACGGCTTTAGCGACTCTCGTTTGATGCATGATGGTTGGACGATGCTGCAAGTGGCTGGTGTATGCGAAAATGATTTAGCTCAGTGGAAATTTATCGATTAATAACTTAAAGAGTATGATTCCCTACGTGCATATTAGTCCCCAACAGCTCCGAACTCACGGATCCTCGTTGTATAAACAACTTTTTGAATCGTGTATTTCTCTTTCATATGTTTGTTATATTGTTTTATAGTTTTTCTACCCAATGCAATGAGTTTATTATTTCACCTCGTCGCAATTTTCTTTTTTCTCATTTATTCACAGATATTCGGTACACATCAATACATATTTTGACGACATATTTGGTTAGAAAAATCGGTAAGAAAATAGAACGAGACTACTTAAAAGCTAGTATCGGAGTAAAGCTGCAAGGTGACAGATAAAAAGGTCTTGATTTACACGTAAATGAACTATTTAAGGAAATGAAAATTCCAATACTTCGAGATACGAAAGCGGAGAAGACTAGATGAAGAATTATTTAAAGACTGAAAAGACCGTGATTCATGTTGGATGTCGATCTCTTTTTGCAAATCTATCGATCGGCATCGAAAATGTTTTCAACAAAACAATTCGTACATGTTTCTGGTAATTTTATTTCCACGTGTAAGCGATTTTAGACAATGATGATAACAATCAAATTTTCCCATAGCTCATCATTAAAATTACTGGTAAACCATAGTTTCAAAGGATGCGAGCAGGTGAAGTAACATATTGCTGAAAAGGAATTCAAAGATTCTGATTTTTCTCGGTCGAGACGGAGGGGGGAAGAACGAGAAAAAAATCGATTCAGCTTGACTTGTCCAAGAAAAATTAAGGGTTAAATATATTCCTATGTATCGGGCCGAGGAAACTTCGCGAATATATTCGTTATTAGTTGAAAACAAGGTAAGTTTAGTAAAGACAGGAGAAACGGACTGATGACCAAAGAGGACATTAACACATTGTTGGTAGACGGCAACTCTCTGGCGTTTCGTTCGTTACTGAACCTGGTCCGGTGAAACCTTATATAGTTCCAGGCCATTCCAACTTTTGCGGTCAGTAACAGGAATTGAGAGGAGACTATGTGGTGAGTTCATCCAAATTATCTTCAATAGGACTAAGGCTGCCTTTTCCTTTAGAGTCATCGAAGTTGAGGAATCTTTGGGGAAGGGAGTATTTAACGCAAACGACGAAAATAAGTGGTCACACAACAAAAGAACACGACAGTTGACAAGCTCGTTTTCGGTAAACTCATCCGCTGGTTATTAGAGTTGCATTTAAGTATTGGTGGGATATACAGTTGGTGAACAATGTTCATGGTGTCAAGATAACATTGGGCAATGAAAATGATGTGTAGAATGCTGCGTGGAAAATATGGGTGCTTGGATTTTCGCAGTTGGGAAATTCCATTGAACAAAGTAAACGACACGGATTAGTTAGTTCCTGTCGCTCACGGAAGGTCACAATTGAGAGCACATGGGTTTAGTTGGGTTCTCCAATCGGGGCAATAAGGATGGAGTGGTTTGACAAAAAGTTTTCGTGAACATAATGAAGCCTTTAGCTGCCCAATTGCTATTGATGGTCCTGCTGCTGAATGAAGCTGGTGGATAGCCTTCGACGAATTCTTCGGCATCTTTTTGATCCATCTTAAGGCTTTGTCATTTGTCTGATGTCCCCTATTTTCGAGGTAGGTCATATTTGTTGCAGTTTTTTCTGGCTCTCGTTTTCAGCCAAGCCAGGTTGTACTGCTCGATTATCTGAGAAAGTTGCCTTGTGATTTTACATGCATAGCTTGACGAACATGGGTAACGGAAGGATAGGTAGTTTGGCTTTAAAACACGTAGAATTCGCTGATCGACTGATTGATCGCGGATTTAGGGCAACGGCAAAGATGCATACAATAATGATTCTCAGTAGCCTAACTGATCGAGCAGATGTCATTCCGTTGAAAGGAAGTTGCATGTGTAGCTCTTTCCTTTTAGTCCTTAATGTCAACGTTTTCTTAGGTAGTTTCCGCATAACTTTAAAGATAAAATCTTATAAATACCCACTGTTTAGCAATCTCTGTCCGTCCTGATATAATTTCGCCTTCAATATTTCTTCAGAACAAATATTTCGAACATGAGATGCTAACGACCAGAGCAGATTTTGTTTACATTTGCGGATAGCTAAACTGAAAAAATGGGTGTACTGACCTGTCCACCAGGTTTTTTTGATACGTGCGGAGTATAAACTTTCCGTCTTTTGTCTTCGTGAGTTTCACATCCACAAAGCAAAACAAAATTTCCTCTTCCACTCCCGAAAAGAAACAAGATGCATTTTGATTTTTTTTTACACGTATACACTAGTGTTTCCAAGTTCATATATTGGTCTATCAATATGAAGAAATTATCTACTTATCCACGGTAAGCGGGTGATTCTCCCTTAGTTTTCTGGTGTGTATCATTTGCCAGGTTAGTGATAAATACATCGGCCACCGCTGCTTTCAAGAACGATCCGACTATGACTCAATCCTTCTGCCGGTACAGCTTATCGTTGACGTAAAACAACGTGTTCAATGTGAACCTTAGTTATTATTTCGCATCACTTACATCAGTTGAAATGAGACAAAGAAACACATTAAAGTACGGCAAAGTATCAGTCGATGCATACACGGTCTCAGGTCCGATCAGTTTTCGAACAGATTTCCAGAAATGAGACGTGTTCGAGATTACAAGACAGCTGTTATAAAAAATGGATAACGGATTCCGGAATTGAAATACACATGTTTCTTTTTGTCTGATGATGGCAAAAACAAATCGATTCTGAATCGTTTTGGGGCTTTTGACATTAAGCAAACTTTTCATGGCTTACTACTCCAAAAATATGGTGTCCTCATAAAAGATAAGAAATGGATGGATGAATTGTGAGGTGGCCAGCGAATATGCAAACTTATGGTTGAGTTCCCGGATGCTAAGGTTGAATTTTGGTTTTGAACTGTACGGTTTCTGCAAGACTGCCCAAACTCTCCACAAGAATCGCCACCAAGGGGTGTGCCCGAAAACAATTAGTTCAGCCGCCAGATCCAAATCTGACACGGATCTTTGAAATTCTCAATCCAGTCACCCTACCCCAAGTGTTGATGACATATCATACATTACTAAGCTTACGCATACGTCGATGAAACTGTTTTAACTGTTCTCAATTTCTGACCAACAATTCTCAGGTTCATTTTATTCTCACATCCGTACCTCAGTTTTCTCGTTCACAGATTCCGAAAAGTGTATTCTTTCACACTCATCCACTGGACCATGGAATTTCAGTTGGTTGACAGGTTAACAAATTTGTTGCACTCATTCACTCGTTACAAAAGACACCTATAGATTTTTTACTCGTCCTATCCAATACCTCCGTTTGATATCATTCCTTGGGCCAATGAATCATAGAATGTTCAGCTCATACACAAATCCACAATATAATGCACTTAATGTTATGAACAGACATGATCCAAAGAACAACATACACGTACATTAGAATATTTCAAACCAAAACTCGAGTCATGCGGACTAAGATTAGGGCAAAAAATCAGCAAGAAAAATTCCGGTCAACCAGAAAAGCTCAAAGGTTCCCGAAGTGTTTGATTTTTTTGTCAAAACACGAGTTGCTTTTACAACACAGCGAAATTTTCTTGTTTTCTATTTGACATTTTTTCTCCTAAAAAACTGACTGATCAAATCCAGGTCAAAAGGTACTTGTCATTCTCGTGATGAAATCACAAAACGGCCAGAGTGCACAAGTGGACTTAGAAGTTGGATTCCAGAATCGTTTCTCTCAATTGTCGAGTTTATCCCCGTCATCACAAATGGAAATGCAAGCATTTGAATCAACTTTGGTGAACACTTGCTATCAATATCATGTCGCTAGACATACAACGAGTGGGTTATTAAAGCCAGAACATAAGAGACGGTTAAGAGAACTGCAGAAAAATGCAGAGATCATTTTGGCAAAGCTGGAACGTGGACCACTCGAGTCGTCAATACAATCGCTCTACTTATACAAGCGTTATGTGGATGACATCTTCTGTGTACTCAACCCCTCGACTAAAACTAAACAATTGTTGAATATGTTCAACTCGGCTCACGCAAATTTGAAATTCACAACAGAGATGGAGCTGAACAGTGAAATAGCATTCGTAGATGTACGACTAAGTCGTCGAGAAGACGGCTCAATTCGGCGATCAGTACACAGGAAAGCCACATGGAATGGGCAACACATCAACTTCCACAGCGTTGTACCTCTTAATGTGAAGAGGAACTTAATTAGATGTCTGATTGCCAGGATAAAACGAATATGCACAGAAGATACCCTTGAAGCTGAACTGCAGACGGTCAAAAGAGTATTCACTGGAAATGGTTTCCCAGTTAGACTAATCGACAAGATGTTGGAGACAGAACAGGAAGTTCCTAGGAGGGCGACGGTGGAGAGAAAGCCAGTATACATACCTCTGCCATTCAAAGGTGACACGCTAGCAGAGATAGCACGACGAACACTGACTAGCGCTATCAATAAGACATTCTACGCAGCCAAGCTTCGTATACTGTTCAAATCCCGCCCCGTAGTGTCATTATGGTTGAAAGACAAAGTCCCGGATTCCGCAGCCTCGTTTTGTATCTATTCATTCACACGTTTCTGTGGGACAATGTACATCGGCCGCACGACCAAGCGCTTGTCTGAACGCACCCGTGGGCACCACCCGGCATGGTTAAGCACTGGAATAATTGAGTCACTTAATAGTGCAGTCATTTCACATCTAGCACAGACTAACCAGATCGTGAATGTGACGCAAGCTTTCCGGACCCTGTATAAGGTCAGAGGTCAACAATCCAGGTTGGCAAAGTGTCGCCTCTTGAGCACTGCGAAAGCTGTCGCAATCCGTCTTCACAATCCTCCACTTTGTTCTCAAAAACAATTTGTGGTTGCGCTTCAACTCCCTTGGCCCACCCCCCGTCCCAATACAAATCCTAGACAACAAAACAATTAACACCACAAATCCCTTCCCCAACCATATTTGTAAATGACTAATCCAATCCTTCCTATAGTGAAAATATTTTGTCAAGATATATATATACATATAATGATGTAATGGCATTAGTACGAATCACTCAAAACGAGCTTATTCGCCAACTTTTGTTTTCTCGAAATCAGAAAGGTTACAGACAGTTTCTGCCAATTAACCGTTTAAGCCACGCCAGTCGTTTGGATACTCAGGACACATCTTCCGCGTGATTTACTTTACTTATCTACTTGTTGCCGATGTGAGTAGAATCATATTTGAACATTCCATTATCTATGACATAATGACTGCACATTCACACTGGGGGCCTGCAATCTGCATGAGCTGATCCGTTTGGTAAGTCACCAGTTGGTGGGAATCCTATTCCATTCCAGAGTTATCGGCTTCCGGTTAAATGTATTTCTAAGCTAACATAACCCTTTGGGAAAAATTGGAACCTATGACTTATCAACTACTAGTGTAGTCTTCTGTATGCTGCCACACAATCTTGGTTTAGTAAGCGCTGATGCTGACCGACACACCTTCTGGGCTTCGGCTGATGCTGGCATTTCAGTTCCCATTATTTCCATTCGATCAGAACGTCCCTTTGAAGATCACTTTTCCGATACGAGCTAGAGTAGTACCATCTTTAACAGTGAATAATCCGGTTAAAATCATTGTAATATGTCGCGTTTAGAGGATGCACCGGTAACAATCAATTTGTCTAGGAAAACATTTGTTCTACAGTTAATATGGCAGCATCTAGTGTGTAATATACTTTTAATTCCCTAATTGATTTGAGCAATTCAGTTAGGGTCACTTCTCCTTACTCCGTAACCACACTTATCGGTTTACCACTTTGAATTATTCTCGGTGGAAATGGGATATTTTAGCTATTTGTGGTGAGTCCGCTGATATATCACCTAATGAGTCCGGCACAACATGACGATGGCTTGCAACTACGACGAACGATTCGGATCGGTAGTGACTCAAGAAAGTGCAAAACGGATATTTTTCTACAGTTGTTGTCCCAAGAGAATTCCGCCAATGTTCTAAGAAAAGCTTATAGTTCAAATGGAACGTAATTTCCATTTGTTCATTTCTCTTTCTGGTATTCGGTAGCATGGTCTGGAATTCGAGTCATTCGCATTTACGTGACGATGATTCGTGTCCGTACACCATTTCCGTCGCGCCAAAGCGTCATACTATTTCTTAAATCTAGTGCATTGGTTGAAGACTTTTGTCAGGAATAATATAGTTCACCTATGCAAATAGAACAGTCTTGAACTTCTACTGATTACTGATGCTTGAATTCAACTAAATACTGTTTCTCCACACGTCATTGTTGGTCCTGTAACATATGCGGTTCTTATCCTTAAAAGCATCGGTGGTTCTTTTCAGTCGGCCTGTACCGTGTTTCTGGTGGATTTCCTGGGGTCTTTGAACACGTTTCACAAATTGAATTTTTTTGCGGTCAGCCTGGTCTTGCGTTGAACAATGCAAAATGTCCCATGTTTTTTTCGCACTATGTGATCCCAGGTCATTAAAAGTGGTTCAGCGACTAATTCTACTCTCACGACAGGCATAACTCGTGAAATTTCTTTGTGCTGCATTAAAGCATGATTTGAACTAGTCATCGCATATTAGGTGTACAGCTGGAGAAACGTGTTATCAGTGGAAACACTATGGCTCTCTTCAGTCAGGAATTTTGAATTCCCTATTCCCCTATCACTTTCTTAGATGTACTACACAAACAATTTCACTGTCCGGGGCTTTACCATCGTTAGTCTTGCTTCTATTACAGCCTCGAGTGCTCTGGTCTTAGATCCACGCACTATCCACATAACAGAATCAACTGCACTTGGATAAAAACAAATGCTTCCTGCACTTCGTGCACACTGTATCTTGATAGTACCCTCGGTCAGGCACGCAGAATGACTCGATTCAGCCATGGTTATAGACAGTGCGAGAGGTCTTTATACATAAATTCTGTTGTCCAGTTTTCAGCACGTGCCGAAGTAGGGGGGGGATGGTAATCTTCTGAAATCAAAATTCTTCTTATTTTTTGTGGCGTTTTTTCCAGCCAAATGTTTGGTTGCAATATATTGTCCATAGGCTCATCGAGTATAGAAACGACGCAGTTCTCGGACTACCGTAGTCCAGAAAATCTTTATCACTGGACACTCATTATGGTGCAAGGAAAATAATCGGTGTATGACTCTCCATGAATGTGGGACCATTATGTTTCCTTTGATGAAAGCCGTAAAGCTCTCCAGTTCAATTTCAATTAACGGAGACCAACTAAATCATCAACATTTGGCACCATAACGGCGTAAAATTAGATTGGATGTTTATATTATCATCGAGTGTGAAGCACATCTTAAAAAAATCAAACACTTCCGTTTTTATTTACTGCATTCCGAATTCCAGTGCTTATTATAACTTGTCATCGAACACTGCCTTTCGGTCTTTGCTTTCTTATTGGTTCTACGCATCTCCCTTTATTTTCCCGATCATTCATAAAAGATCATTAAAGTAATTTTTTTATGCTGCAAGCCATTATGTTTTTGTACCGGTTGACCAGGTATCTCGTTTACTAAACTCATCACCGGCGCACCAAATAAATTTTTTTCAAATGCTTTCCACAAGGATATCGACCATCTCCGTTGATTATGCACAGAAACGCCTAGCAAAATCTAGTTCTCTCCCTGTCATTCGTTTCAATTGTAGGCATTTTCTGGAAAATACCCAGGCATTCAAATGTGCTACCTTTCCGTATTTGCCAGAGCGGCCAAGGTGTGGAGTAAAGTCTTGTCAATGTCCTTTGCTTTCACACGTTCGTTATGCATAACGAAATTTCTGATGTGTTTCTCCACGTGGCGCGTACAAAGTATTCATTTGACAGGGGTCAACTTGATTTGGAATAGGGCCAAATATTATTGGTGGATTTTTTTTCGCCCATGTACGATGAGTTTCATTCTAGTTGATTTTAAACATTGAAAAGAAGATATTGCAGACATTTTGCATAAGGATTGAAGAAAAACCCCCTCGGAAGCAAACTATTGGTTTCGCTGTTACTGTCGCTCTTCAGGTGTGGGTACCCAGCACTTTTTCTCCAACCATTCCTACACTAGTTCTCCCCTTTCTTAGTTTCTCACTAGAATCTCATGTGGGCTGTTAAAATCGTGAATGGACGATAAGTTCGTAACCGCGAAAATGGTCGTGTGCTTTCGGGAAAATTTAGTTCATCCATCCTTGTGCAAAACATACTATCGAGAATAAAGTTCAATACCTTCGGGCCTTGTGTCACATTTCTGAAGGCTAGCCTTGCTTGACCGATTAAAATATTCTCACGAATCACCGTGTGATTCATAAATGGACTTATCATCCAATAACACCCCTACCGATTTAAATGAGATTCTGGTGAGATGTAGCAGACAGTTGGAATGGTGGAAGAGGGAAAGCAGTAGTTGGGGTGGTTGATCGAAGATGCTAGAATTCGAAGCGGCGACCGTCCGGTTGTAACTTAGGTCTTCAGATAGTCGATCGCTAAGAGATCCGATATGATGA
>LUCM01008928.1:58110-88436 GCA_008360955.1 Fasciolopsis buskii | reverse complement strand
GGTTGGAAGAGTGCATTTAATGGCTGGCTGCCTGCCAGCCAGCACGAGTGCCTGTTTTAGGTCGATTAGAAGCTCGAAGAGGTGCGGAAACACGGGATCCCAATAAATGCGGAAAAACGGTACGGTTTTTGGACAAAAGTAATTCCGAGCGATTGTGGCGCCAAACGGAGAACATGATCGAACCAAATATCCGACAACAAATTGACGAAACAGGATGACACAGAATTGTAGCACAGCCAGTCGAAGGGCGCGCACACGTCAGAGCAGGCATTTAATCGGTATATCATGATTGTTGGAACCTGTTTTGACCATGCCTACATAACAACTGCCCCGTTGTACGCTGTTCATTGAGGTTGGTAGTGGTCTCCTCCACCTGAATCTATTCAGATTCAATGTCATTAGCAAAGACTAAACCTAGGACCCACTGCCTAACGTCTAACTTCTGTGTTACCCACAAAGTTCTCCCATCGTATTCTTCCAATCATGCGATGACAACGGTGTGCAAACCGAAATTTTTCCCATATCTGCTCTTAACGACCATGTTTCGGAGCTGTACAACAGAATCGACCTCATTGCTGCTGCGTATATTCGACTTTCGATAGTTGCTTGTTGCGCAAGGGCAGCAGACATAGTTGATGGCCACTAGAACCAACTACATGAGGACAGATAAAGGGGTAAAAATGGCCATGGAATTCGGAGCGGCATAGATCCAAATACGATCTCAATAGATTAGGCATGGCAACGAGGCGTTCTACTGCGAAATGCCGGCTTTCACCTAAATGATCGCGGACCTAAAATTCTAATCTCTGGACTTTGAGGTGTCACGTTTAATTGACTTGACTGCCACCAGTCTCTCTGTCATTTATAAATCGCCAACGCGGTCGATAGACGTTCTCTCATTGGTTGGGTGGCCATGTAGCCTCCAAACCAACTCTGTGTTTGTGTTTGTCAGGCATTTATGTGACCTTTGGTACGAATGTGTGTGACGAACGCATTCCTAGTTTCCGCAGGCACTCTTGTTTGCAAATGAGGCTTTCCTGTTGCACGTCAGCCGGGACCGGTGAACTCAACATGTAGTTGGTAATTATCAGAAATAAATAGAGCTTCGAAAAGACCTAACTGCGCGTTATCACGTCATTTATGGGATTTTCTGTGGACACAAACCTTTATTTTGACTCCCACAGGACCGTATAAGTGACCTTGGGTAATCGCTTTGTATGAATACTCACCACAAGTTTTAGGTGCCTAAGTCTCCACTTGAAGGAGCACACGGAATTCTTTGTGTATTTTTTGCTTTACCGGCTGTCCTTCGGAACTCGCTTTCGACGCACAAACCGCAGACATTCTGGAAGTTTTCAACTGAGCTCATCAGTTGTGCATACCCCTTGTCGCATCCCAGGGTTCGAAACGGCGATTTTTCTCATCGGAGGCGTGTATTACTTCTTCGCTGCCCCGCTCATCCAGGCCGATCCGAATCATTGGGATGGCACTTGGACAAGCTTGACTCAGTAGTTGCGTCGCTTCCCAAATGCAGAGTTAGCTGAATGACCTTGGGTTTCTGCGTCGAGAGTAAAGTCTGAAGGGTAGTCAACCAAACAACGATATCAAAAATCCCACGTACTACTCGCAAATACTTGTGAGTCGTGTACAAGGTATATAATTCACGCATAAGGACGATATAATTCAGTATGGTAGCTCGCCATAAGAATGATCAAAGTTGGCGATTTCTTCCTTGATCTTGGTAAATGGGAATTCCATTATTATTAAACCTTTCCAGGAATTCACATTGGATCCAGAAAAGTCACCTGGTTTTCCTAAGGTCACATGGCTGATCGGGAATCACAGTGACGAACTGACTCCCTGGCTTCCGATATTGGCCGCTCGTTCCGGGCCACAGTGTTGTTTATTCGCGTTACCGTGTTGTCCTTTCGGCTTATTCGGCAAGTACAACAACTTTATGCATTTGACCAATATCGAAGAGCTTTCTGAAGTTAAACCAAGAGACTGGAATCTGATGAGACCGATCCACAATCGCGGTGGGGCATACGTAAAATATCTGTGCAGTTTGTTTGATGCATGCGGAATCGTTCCAGAAGTGGATGTTCTGAGAATCCCCTCCACAAAACGAGTGCGTGTTGCCTCGTGTTATTAACCAGTTTTTCTCTGGGAAATTCGTCACTTTTATTTTGTGTCTAGGGAATGCATCTGTCCCGTATCTCACGAATGGTGACCCTCCATGGGATCACGTTTTTCATCGCATTGACCCAATACCAATGTTGTTTTTAAAAGCGCATGATTCTGTGTGATTCTTGTACGTTTTCCATGCTCTGCTCCAGTGCCTGAGTGGCCATGCCCAGGGCCGTGGAATTTCTCTCCAGACTATTATCAAAGGTTCTAGTCGCTAGTGTTTGTCTTTGATATTCTAGTTCTTCTGGTTTTAGCGCGGGGTCAGATCGCATGTGCTGTTTGATTTATATGCATAGAATTAACAGAAATGTTTTATTCGGTTTGTACTTGAAGCTGGTCTGTTTGGATCCGACCTTTCGCTGTGCTCAATGCTAAGGCGGCCTAGCATATCATGAATGCAATTTTTGCTTGGCTTCTGTGATTAATGGCCGGTCCGATACGAAACGTGATTGAACCTACTTTTACGCGATTCTTTCTTGTGAGTAAAATGAACTTGGCTCCGTGGACGTTGTGGGTCACTGCTGACCACGCGCAGCGGTTGGAAGCAAGCGTAATGCAGATTGTAACCCAGTTCTCCTGTCCGTGGGCCCCGTAAGCCTACAAAAGGCCCAAAATCTGTGTCTTCTAGCCTATCGAGCTATTTGTGAGCTACTTACCAAGACAGTAAGGCTAACCAAGGCTGGGGGCAGGACGGAGCATTTTTTGGCTAACCCGGATTCGGGCCGCCAAGTCACCTCAGTCGCCGCCGATGTCAGAGCATTGTCTCCTCACTATTTCATTGAACATCCTATCATGCCTGTTGATATTAAAGATCTGTCGCAGGACATAACAAGACGACCCCCACCGTTTGTATGTGGTCCGATGTGGTCGAGCATTCATGTCCCCTCTTAAAATCACGAATTCACCACGCTTTGCGCAGCTTTTGAGGGAAAACGTCTTTGACTGCACCTGTACAATGAGACGACAAGTAAATTGTATCTGTCACGGTGGTGACTGCTTACTTTGCACGAACTTCAGTGTCACTGTGCATGGCCGGCTGTCGAGTGGGATCCAGCCAAGCAGTTGAGCCTCAGATGTCTGACAGACAGCCACGCCAACGTCAGAAAAACTAGAAGTTGCAGCCTCAGGGTCCCCAAAAGACAAAGGTGAAACTTCACTAAAGAACTGGATGGGGATGTCAGTCGAATAACGGAGCTGGAGTCTTGAAGGAATCTCGTGGATACAAATCGAGGACTAGGGTCTCCAGTGTACGAGCTAAATACACATTCCGTCCTATGCGTGTGTTCGCACATTGAATGTAGCTATTTTCAGGAGGAAGAACATCATTTGCCGGGGGAAGCGAGTTCGACGAAACTTAGATCCTAGCTGAAGGAGAACGCCACAGAACAAGAACAGAACATCCTTCCGAGATACTGTCATTGGTACAGACGACTGCCGTTCCCGACGAATATGAGAATTTTGAGCGGAGAAAAATAAAATGAACCCATAATTAAAGAAACAGTTGTGTACGGTGAATGACCGTCTTTGTAAGTCACATGAGATGGGCCATACTCATGTGTGTGATCTGCGCATTGTTTTGCCACTCAGTCTCCCGGCCAAGAGTTGGCATTTTTATTCGAGTATGTACTTCCAGCCTTTGTACAACCAAACGCGATTTGCAAGGCAACAGAGTCATTCCGGTCAAGCAGGTGGCCGGTAGAACTATTCATGCGTTTTCTATGGAAAACCTTTCCTGGTCAATAGAGCGCGGCAGGAGGCTCTGGCTTTATTTAGTTGGTGGGCCACATTCGCCACATCACAGTACCACCAGTGGCCTTTGCGGTATTTTTAAAAAGGTGCCCTTGTTGGGCGTAAATCCAGCACCTTATCGATTGCTGCTGATTGTCTGCGGCTTCTTATTCGCTGAGCTGGGGCCGGCATTATTCACGGCTAGCTTCCTGAATAGTGTCCTTTTTCTTATCTGAAACCCAGGCGCGTGCTCGGTAACATCCACTTCTGCTCTATGGGTTGTCTAAGCAGAACTTTTTTGCCTCATCCTTGAAGCTCGGTTCATCGATATGGTCCTTAGACATTTGACCATGCCTTCAACGTCCGTCTTTCGGTTTTGATTTAATTGTTTGGTGGTTCAAGTGAAGCACCGAATTGTCGTGTACCTGTTTATTTTTCTGAGTGGTGGTGCTTTGTTAGGTGGAATAAACACCCACATCTTTCTTCTGTGGGAAAGTTCTCTTCCTCAGTACGTGTATGTTAATTTCAGTCAACGAGGAAAATAATTTGCTAGTTTATTTCGGTTGTTTATACCACCTGTTGTATGCTATGTTGAGGCAACCTGACTCAGTTAAAGAGGCCTCGTAGTCTTTTGCGAATTCGTAATTTGAAATCTACTATTATATTTAACAGGAACAGCGGCGAAAGCTCGAAAGTGCGCCAGCGTCAACCTTCACTTTTCCCAACAAACTTGACCCAAACAGTTTCCTCATTACGTATATTTTTTGAGGACGTTGTACTGGTATATTCGGTTGTCATTTCGGACAAGTGATTCTAGAAAATCTTTCGAACATGGCATGTATTTTTACGGCCAATTTTTCTTCTAAATTGTATAAGTTAGATCCAGCAGTATACAAAACGAACATTCTGGTACATACAGGTATGCATAGTTGGTCAAAAACATTGGAGTTCAACGGGTGACCAATCGAAAAGACTTTCCAGTGTTCAGGAGACCATTGAACGAGAACGACAAGCCGCTTCAGTGAAAGACGGCTTCGCTCCGCGTGATTCTTATATCCCTGTCAAAAACTGTACACAACTTGCTTCTTCTGTGAAGAAAATGGTTTCGAATTTTGTCTTTCGCACTCTTCTAAATAGAACTCCGGAAGTCCGGTGGTTAAACAGTTACAATCTTGTCATTTCTGACTCCCTGACCGTTCAAACAATTGATGGACGCTGGTGGAACCCTGGGGGTAAGTATCTTCTTCAGCTTTCTGTTTACTAATCCGTGAATTATAACGATTTTCGCCTTAAAGTGCGCCCCAAGAGATCAGTAAATGTCAGAAAACAGTTTAGATTCTCAGTAGATATTAGCTGTTAAATAACATAACTGCTACTAAACACAAGAAGCTAATTAGAGAGTGCGAAATCTCCATTCAAGTTGAATGACCGATAATTCTAGCAAAAACTGACTGCCAATCGGTGGTTGTAGCACATAGTTGCTGGTGTCTCAACGTGACCGACTTCTTATTGATCCATTGGTTGTTAGTTGCTAGAAATAGACCGATTTGTTCACAAAAACCAGGACTTATTCGATGTATAAACCAACTGTTGAGTAGCTGTGAGTACTGGAACACAGCACGCATGTTAACGCGGCCAATTTTTTGGTCCATACACTAAAGCCCTTATTGAAATATGGCCCGATTCACGCTAGTCGTCCGCGCCGCTGTGTTTTCTCCCATAATAACGATGTATCTCAGGTGTCTGGTTGACCAAAGCTATCAGTACGCGATTGGAATCGTATTATATAACGTTTCTTTCACATGAAAGCACCGAAAAACGTCCGAAATATGAAGATTCACTGTTTGGGACAGGAACGAACCTCGGTTCTGTAATTTGGACAGTAACACAGAAACCTGCAACGCTTTCCATATTTTCACTCGTAGTCCTAATAGCTACCCTTCCCCATGGCTAATCACATTAAAATCAGAGCTGTAGAGAGATCTGTTAAGCTGTTGCAAAAAGCAGTCAGTCGTGGTTGGCAAACCGGAAGTCAGAAAAATCTTCTCCTTATAGTAAGTTAACTTTTATATTTTCCACTACTCTGTGGCACAACCTTTTCTTTGTTGCCCTCTCCCATTTCACTAAGTCGCGTTCTTTACAGGTCAGCTGACCGTTCAGGAGACTAGTGAATTACTGGATCCTGGCCAACTGAAATTGATGAAGTCTCAACACGGTGGACTGCAAACGCTCCTGAGAAACCATCATCAGGCTTTCGAGGGTGAGTGGATATCGGTCACATTTAGTAGTGGATTCTTGTTATCTGCTTCTTGGACACAGAAGACAAATATGGGTAGTTGTTAGTGTTCTCTTAACTTGCTTGTGGCTAGCCCCAAACATACTAATGTATGATGGCTCTTCAAGTGGCTCGTGAAGCCACTAACGCATCACATTCACTATGGGTTTTTCGCTTCGTCGAAGACACAGTTCTTCGTACCATTTTCAAAATTGCGGAATATCACTCACAATGTTTTTCTTATAAAATCCATTCAGCATCGGTTTTATTTTTTTGGAAGTGGCCTGCCAAACTTACCCAGTAATGAAATCAGGTTGACGGATGGCTGTCAGTGAAGTGGTGGCTCCATCCTGCTTCAAACTCTCCCCCTTGGCGATTTTGGACCAGTGTAACATGGTTTAGGATATTATAGTGCAGTCTTTCTGGCGCACTCGTTTCACATGGCTGTCTGATTACTTTACTAACGGAACCCAGTGCACACGAATAGACGTTAAAGTTTAGAAACCGTTGATCAACAACTCAGGAGTGCTACAGGGTTCTGTTATCCCCCCTATATATTTTCACCCTCACATTTCCTGACTAAAATGCGACATTATTGATTGCACACAAAAGTCTATGCAATACAATTCAATAAACGAAAATTCATTTTTTTAATCCATATTTAAAATGTTCAGGTAATCTGATTTTAGTTTCGTTCAAAAACCGGGACAGCTGTATGCACCTTCCGTTTCCTTATAGCAGAGACAAACAAAACTTCATGACTTGGAACCAACACAAATAATAACACTTGCCTAACCCACGTGTGACCGTTAAAGCAAATTTCATCGAATTTTCTCACTGCTGATATGCTGTTCGTGTAAATTGTAGAAGCACTTGGTTTCGCTTATCTCATTTTTCGCTGAACTTAAACCCAAGTTGATTTTCAGCTTGGATGTGTGTGATAGTCTATACCTCTTCAGATTCAGTTGAGTTCATCACAACTTCTAGTAGGGTTTCCCATTATTCTCCGAACCGATTCCCGAGTCAAATGTGGCTAACGGAAACGCGATGTGTCGGCTTAATATTTTGTGGTTAGCTCTTCGAATCATTGGTGGCTTTATTTGACTTTGCAGTCGCCTCTTATTCATGAATAACTGAAAGATTGGGATGACCAAAATCAAAGGGATTCAGAACACTGGGAAAACTTGTAAGGTCAGTAAAAATAATATCGTCAACTTGTCGTTTGTATGTAACCACTTTGATAATACAGCCATTCAACTTCGTTTCTGTCGTCAGCTAAAATGCACCAGCGATGGTGGGATTTTGTCAGCAACTCAGAGGTTTCGCTTTAAGGTAGGTCAATATCGTCCAGCGTCAAACAGCAGGGTAAGCACCAATGATCGCGGCCTTTCTTCCAGAGCTACACGTTGCTATAGCAAGAGTGAATATGCGAGGGGTGGGGGCAGGCAATGAATTTACAGAAGCGCGAAAAGAAAAGAATGGCAGTACACGGAATACAGTCTAACTGGCAACGCACTTCAGTCATTCTGACTCAACGAAAAGTGACAACATCGCTGCTATCCACAGTTCACTGCCACATCTTCAATGTCTCCAACCAGTTGGTTGAGGGATTTTTCTGACTCCGACCGCGAAGACCTGAAACCTCTACCGTTCGCTGGATATTTTCTCACTCCACCTTGCCACGTCACCTGTTGACCACCACGTGGTGGGAACGGAGATTAGGGTATGGTATGGTAACCGAATGCTCGCCGTACACACCACATGTCGCAATCAACGATGTCTACTAAGCTTGATACTCGAGATAGAATATTCTCTGAACCGGCACGCAGTACTTCATTCCTAACCTACACATTGCTCACTCCGTTCAACCCTAGCGATACTACCCGAACATTGGCAGCCGAATATTTCCAATCATCGAACATCTTCAACTTGCAAACTCCACGCCTCTCGACTGCACCACAGAACTAAGCGCACGGTACATACGATCTCTACTTCAGCAAAACATCAGATCGGCACCGCAAGTGCTTTAGTGCAGCGTATGCCGCTCGACCCTCGGATATACGCAAGCTCGCCCCTGCTTCCTTGCCACCATCCTTCGTCACGCAACTGCCGAGGTAATTGAAACGGCGTACAATGTCTGGATGACAAGCCCTCCTGCGAAGATCATGGGAGAATAAGTCCCATAATTTTTGCTTCCAAATTGCTCGCGGCCATTATTCTTCGATGATTATCAAGTGTTCGTGAATGGTGTACCACCAAGAATCAAACCGTTTTCTTACCCGGTTGGTGTTCTGCTGATCGGAAATTCGCTTTGGGGCAAATTTTAGAACAAGTACATCTGATTTCCATCTTCCCTGCTTTGAAAGCGCCACCCGAAGCAGTCAGTCGTGAAGTTTTGTGAGACTATCTCCCTGAAGATTGTCGGATCTATTCACTTCTTTCTTCAAGTCCCAGTATGCAAACCGCCGAAGCCGAATCCTGCTTACTAGCGAACTTCTATCTGCGTTCTCGATATTCTTCAGGATTTCCGTCACTCACCGTTTGCCTTCAGTTGTTTCATTGAGCTGGTCATGGAAATCGCCTTATCCACATGTGAGAATAGCGGCGTCAATACATGTTCTGTCAGTAAATTGTCGAAATTAGAATGTGGCCGATTTTATGAATTAGAATACAAATCCGAGTAAATTGGAATCCCTTCTGGGTCATCTGAGCGATAATGTGGCCATATTTCGGGTGCATTTTGCGCTTTCGAACAGTTAGTCACTTTCTGGACTGGTTTGTGTCGAAACCGAACTTTTTTCTCTGCGGAAGACTTGGTCGAAGTAGATAAGCGGAGCAAGTGCTAGGACATTGTTATTTTATCAACTGCTCATACATGGAGTGCAGTTTCGCGTGTACCGGAAGGTTGACTAAGGTTTATCAATCTGAAAGTTTATGTGGCGTCTGTGTAGCATTCGGCTATCGATCAGAAACCGAGTGGTGTGGTTGGATACTTTATACTGTTCATAAAAAGCCATTGCGGACAAGTATGTGAGGATTGTTGGCCTTCAAGCGTTGTTGTCTTATTATTGGTAGACTTTTCTGAGCAACTCAGAGATTAGGCATAAAGTACTTGATGCAATATTCCCATCCTTACAAGAAGTACCGAGTATGAGTCAGTTATTGTTTGGATCCTCTGTTATACATATCGTCAGATCACCTACTTTGTCGAAAGCTGTTCTCTTAAGCAGGCAGTATTTGGGAGGTGAATGGGGGGTTAGCATATGACATGTCGACAAAGAGTAGGAGACTTAGCCAATTGATTGATTCGTGTAGGTCCAGGAGATCCCCCCAATAAACGCGATAATGGAAGAAGACAGGTCAACTGGCTTAATATCGCTCTCCATGGCGTTCTCGCATCCGCAGTCTTTTGTCTGCTATCTTCGTGCCTTTACGGTTGTTCTTTCACTATTTGTCGTTCATTTTTCTGTTGATTATAAGACGTTGTGGAACAGCGACCTAAGTGGGTGCGTGAGTGGTGATTGCACCGATCAAACTGAGTTTAACTAGTAAGAACCCATGGTTTACGGATCAATTCACGTCTTAGATGTTCGAATAACACGAATGTTCCATGTTAGCGAGCGCATCCTGGTGTCAGCACGAAATAAGCCGAACCGAGAGGATAATCGAATGCTGATAACACCGTCCCAGTTTCTAAACAGAAACGCTTCTTCCAGTTTACCATACACCGTTCTAAAGTAACCTGAAAAAGTTGTTTTTTCGTTAGGATCTTGGGCCCTGCTTTGCTTAGGGAATTTGTTTGCAAACCAGTTTTTCCTCCGCAGTTAAACAGGTAATTCACTTGTGGATACAGAGCAGATTCATCATCGCTGGAAGATCCGTATAGCATTCATCATTTCAATTGTCATTTTTTTAACCAGGTTTAGTATCTGAAGGTAATCTGGACAGGATACACGTTACAAATGCTGTGAAGCAAACGATTTTCATTGCCTACTTATCCCCAATTGGCATCGTAATTTAATTCGCGGGGGCTAGAAGAATGAATGCTTTATTGTGTTCACGTAAAATTTGTCAAGGCAGGGCATTGTTTTTCTTCTAACGTGAACACGTTTGACTTTTTTCTTCGTTTTGCAGTTCGGAGTGGGATAATCCGTTTGCGCTGGGATCCCGAGAGAATGGCTCGACTGGATTCCTCAAGACCGTCACCCGTTTTGCAGAAACCAGTAAAAAAATGCCTACCGTTGCAGCGCAAAACAAAGCCGTGCTGGATGTTCTCCCATCACCCAGACGGATGTCCCTATCCATCAGAAACCTGTAGTTTTTTACACGTTTTGAAAACTGATTCAGAGTTGGATGCTGAACAACCCCCCGGAATGCATTAAGGCCTCCTATGCTGTGACAGAAATTTCGAACCAGTTCTCAATTTTACTGAGCACTTATGGAATATACACTTACACTGGACCGTCAGTTTTGTATTTGTACATAATTCCACAGTGTGGAATACTCGGACTTGGGTAAAACAGGTGGCCGTCCGCCGCCCTTTTGGACACTCATCTCATCGACACCAGACAAGATCGACGTTTCCGTCTTCATTTTAATTGGCCACAACTTTTCTGTACAGATCCATTAGGCGTATTGCTATGGCGATAGTCATTCCCGCACACTTAGACTGAAATTGACCGGAGTTAGGCTACCTCAGGTGTCCTATGGATTAAATTTATGAACATGCCATGATGCGTCGTGCCCAAAGCGAAGCGATCTTGCGTAACAGCATTTATTCGAAAGTTTCGCGCACCCCATCTGTCGTTTTTTTCTGCGTTTGACGGAGGTAGATATTCGTTTTACCTCATCCGGTTGATGCAACCGTAGAAAACGCAAGACAAGACCTCCTGTTGCACGGAGTCTCTGGACTCCTGAGACTACTTCTACAGCAATGCCGACGGTAGATCAGGCGTGACACTTTTTGGAAGTGTTTTCGCTGAACTTGGTGTTTAGATCGTAAACGTCTCATCACCAGTCAACGGGACATCATCAGTATGTAGGCAATGGCCTTTCTGCTTCGTTGTATTTCTAGTGCTTCTGTTCTCGATTCGACCTTGAGTAGGTCCACTTCGGAAGTCCCCATGGTTACCACCTTGAGCTAGTGATCTTATTAATTTCAGTAGTAATCTTCAGATTCCGTTTAACTGGAAACCTTGCCAAGTTTTATATCTTGATCTTGAAAAGTTCCCGCTTGTTTCAGACCTCGATGACCTTCCCACTCAGTCCTACTTTCAGAAACACTATCATCGATTTCCTAGATCATCAGCGCCGTGGATTCTGCTTAACTTTTGACTGAGTACCGTCAAGAATTCGGCGTTTATATAGTAGTTCCGTTAAAGTTCTTGGTCCCTATTCATATATTCGATACAGTGGGTTGGATATTTGATCCAGTTTAGTGTGCCTATTGATGAGATTTGCTGACAAGTGCCAGACCGTCAAAAAACTCCCGATCGCGTGGCTCACAATGTGAGTCGTGCATAAGTTAAACACTATGCCGCCGAAGTTAGTACCGTGACTAGTAGCTACGGGAACTTACGTGGTCTGAGGCTATGGCAAAAAGGAGGGCAGCAGCATCTAAAATTCAACTGAATAGAGAAGTTATTCATGGGCACTGATGCCACTTCGGCTGGTGATGGACCGTTTGCGATCTGAACGCGACGTTCAGTAATCACAGAACCGAAAACTGTCAACCTGAGCCACAAAACACATCGGTATTAAAGCTTGTTGAAAATCTGACGTTCGTGATTGCAGTGTAGTAAGCGCGAGAGGAATCTAGGCACTCAGTCTTGCAGCTCTGCTGTTGGTTGACACATTGAGCGCAGGAGTTCAATGCGAAGCTGAGCCTCCCAGCAACTGAACTGACAATAAGAGGGACGACCCGGAATGTACTGACCATAGGTGACTAACGGAAATCAAGCAAGAGAAACGTCACCTGCACGGAAAAGCCCTAGTGTATATGTTCTGAGTCAAGCTGGGACGCAATGACCTTGCAAAAGTACGGTGACCTTCCAATGAGAACAGGGCAATGCCTGAGTAGGGAATTTAGTTGGATTAACCAAAATAAAGTAAGGAATAACCAGAAGAATAAACACGGAAATATCGGTTTTGGGGAACTTCGTCATCCCTTTAACAATTGGAAACTGTGCACCACCGTGGTGCGGTCCGTTCCGAGCTGGAGATCACAGCCTGTCAGTGGAACTACTCCTTCGCCAATTCCAGTGTGTTAATTCTTGCAATCATAGAACCAAAGGAGTGGTCTTTCCTTTCATTCTCGAATGACAAGTGAGCAGACTTTGGAGCCACCTTTCCGGAATGCTGACAATGAAGTACTCTAGTTCCAGCTAATCCACTGTTCTCCGCGCAAAACCTTGCTTCTCTCATTCTTTTGGCTTAAGACAACTTATTAACGTTGCTTTCCTTACTTATTTGACTAATGACACGTCAGAGTACATCGCTCCCATTGGCTTAGAAAATGGGCTCTGATCGTTGTTCTTTTTGACAGTTTTCAGCAAGTCTCGATCACTATGTGGCGTTTAGGTCACAGATGTTCCAGCATTAGTCCGTTTGATATCATCATCCTGACCAGAGCTGAGGCGTTTTGGATTTAAACTGCACGTCTGAATTTAAAAGCGGCTGGCGATCGACCGGTGATTATCTAATGAGAAATCAGCCGGCGATGGAAGGATACAAATCCGCAACGACTGGGTCAAGATACCAACATGTTGAATGGAAAATCATGACAGTTGCTGTGCTGGTGTACCTGATGTATGATCACGTTATGTTTATTGGGCTATAGAAATCTGTCGTTTGAGGGCGCTATTGGCCAACATGTAAGATAATACATGATCAGCGCTGCCAACTCAATGCGATTGTTCGTGTTTCGCCCTAACTACTGCGTGTCATTTAAGGCGCGTTTGAGCAAAGTAACCGTATAAGCAACTGAGCAGTGGGAGGGACTGTCATCACCTCATTTTAGTTCTTTCAGCTAGTAACTATGTATTTTAGTTTCCGGTTTTTTGGCTGTACGTAACTTACTGGCAGTGAAACTAGAACGAAATATTACTTGCCACAACGGCATCCTAGTGTTTAGCTACTGTCGGCAGTCTCTAAAACCTTAGTAAATCAGAAACACTAGCCCACTTTAATAATGACTTGATAAATAATCAGACCGAACCGAAAAACTGTCCACCATGATCCAGGAGGTATTGAAAGATGACGTGACTAAATTCATGATCAAGGAACGAACCCATAGACGTCGGTGGTGAACAGTGGATAACGCAGTAGATTCGAACATTCAGAGTCGAGCTTATCATAACAAAACATGATCGCCCAATAAATAATAAACAGCGTTTATCCGTCAAATAAGAGAGAAAGCTGGGTAAAGTTGGATATTCAAGCCAAAACCATTATCCGAAAAATGTATACACACCAGAATAAACTGAGGCACATAATGGAAGGTACTCGTACTACAAACGTGCGTTGGGATACCCTCCGTGCAGTGTTGAACCGCAACCACATGTCGCGTGTATGTTTACTTTCATAACCCTTGATGGTGGAAAGCAGACTAATATTCATTTACTACGAATGGTGAACGTGCAACGATCCATTAGTGGTTTCGAACAACGACGCTAGGCCGGCACAAAGTGCTGCGCAATTTGAAGGCTACATTGAAACCTTCACTCTGTATTAAACAAACCATCTCGATTTTGTGCATGATACCACACAAAGATGTGTGGACTATAAAAATGAGCACAAAACAGTCACGCATAATATACAATTGGGGCTTATGGTCTGGGTCAGACTCTTCACGTATAGTACAGCAGACTAACAGGAGCGCAACCAAATTGGCTGGGTTTGGCTTGAGTACACCGAATGGTCAGTGCGAAGTGGGATTACTTAATGCCGTTATAATTTCAGATATCTGAATAGATTACTTGTATATTGAACTAACAAACCATGATCTTCTCGAGGCGAAAGGGCAATTCAATGTCCAAGGGCTGGCATAAGTTAACGGACAGTAGAACATTGTTCTATTTCACTCTAAACAGGTAATAAGGGCGCGCTAAACGTGGTCTGTTTGTGAGGCATCCGAAGACCACGTGGGTGGAATATTGCAGCTGGTAACAAATGTGTTAGCTAAGGCGATGAACGACACGAATACCACAGAAGAGACAACTGGCCTATTTCAATCGCGTTATCGATCCTGTTTGTACGGCCAGATGCCTACGCCAAGCACCTTCTATCTTGCTTCACTGAGTATTTTATGCAAGAAAAAGAGAAATGTTCTGTTAGGAGTGAGTGCAAAATGCAAATTCATCTGCCCAAAGAAAAAGTGGAACAAGATTACAGCAAAGATTACGACGGACACCGGAAACAGCTGGTTTGTTTGATTCAAAACGAAACTTAGTCATACGAAACTCCCTCAGTGGAAACGACAATTCTGTTTAGTACAAAATATCAGAGGAAACAATTTGCGGACTGTGTTAAATCAAAGAGGGTCCGTTTGGAATATAGCAAATTCTTGATTGGCGTGTATGAGAAGGAAAATCAGCGCAAAGCAAGTAGTATTCCTCAGTGCTTTGGATCGGCCAACAGAGTGGCCAGCAGAGCCATGCGCACGTACACTCCGTATTCGGCCTGTCGGAAATACGCTGCTCGTGGATCGGAGTCGAAACTAGGGCTGATCTCACCAACACGAGGCAGCGGATGCATCACGATCATTCCCGTGGATTTGGCCAATGTCATTAGCTCGGGAGTGATGACAAATTGGTTTTCAGAAAGCAGTCGTGAATCAGTTGCGTGGATCCGTTCTGCCTGAACTCGAGTCATATACAAAACATCTGTGTCCGGAAGTGCTTCAACCAAACTTCAACCGATTGGGAGAAAGGTGTGCGAAAACAAACGATGGGAAATCAGTCAGAGAAAAAGATGAGGATATCTTTAGAGCGAATCAACCTTTATTGAATTTAGGCTAAAACAGCCACCATTTGTAAACCTAAAATGATTTTCCCTTTCGGTTAATTAATAGCTGTAATTTCCCAATGCATCTTCAATCTATAAAATAAACTATACAAAAAGCAACTAGTGAAAACCAGAGGAGCATTGAGAAAATCATGTTGATCCAGCTGAGAAAAATGAATGAATTGAGACGTCAGGTTAAAACGACTGATGAAATATGCTTTCAAATAACGACATTGTCATGAAAATGACGTTAGCAACCTTAATATTACTGCACCAAGGATAACAAACGTCGACCAAATTTTGTGTAGCGCACGTGCATAGAAATAGTAACAAACTGCACGGATTACATAAGTTCGCAACGAATTACAGGCCATCCATCAAAATAACCAACGTGTAGAAAACAATTCTCTTGTTTCTTTTTCGCTCATCAAAAGATAGGCACGCTGAAAAGTTGGTGGTAATGCGCCATAAATACCGACACTGTATTGTTGAGTTCTTCAGGGTGGACCGTAGTGGAATTCAGTATAAGGGTCCGCACAATTGAACAGGTAACTGCGTTCCATTTGTTCGAGTTCGCTTCAGTTAGAAGTGAATTACTTCAATCCAACTAATAAGGTGCACCGAATAATTAACCATTAACCATCATCATGAGGAACTTTAAGCACGAACTTATCGACGTCTCATTTCGTCAGCGTCAGCTACGCGTCTCATTCTCGAAACACCATCTCGAGAAGAACAAAGGGAACTAACGAGGGACTCATTATGCAGTGTCAGTGCCAAATAACTATTACTAAAACACGGAAGCTTTGGGCAGCCACTTGAAGCTTGTCGAAAAAAATTCCCACTACGTATCCACCATCATCATTCAGCGTTAAACAGCAAGGCAAACTCGACTGACCGCCGCATTCCTATAAGAGTTGCGTGTTCCTATTTAAAGAGCGTAACTCCAAGAGGAACAGGAAGTGGACCTAAACAGGCAGGAGAAGATAATTGACGCATCTGTCGGACCCCCAACTAGGAAGACGTGAGACACCTGCTTTACCTAAATTCACCATGCATTTTCTCATTCCACGTCGTCATGTCATCTGCTGACACCTATATGGATTCTTCTACTCTGTGGAAGGAACGCATACTAAGTTGCGATAAGGTAGAAGAGTGTTCAGCATACGCATAACGGGATTCAACCAACGCAATCTACTAAATTTCAGATGCTGAGGTAAAGTGTTCTCATAACGGGCACCTGATATTCAACTCCTAACCTGCTCAATAATCATCCGGTCACTCCTGGCCATCGGAGATCAAAAACCTCTAACCGACAAACATCTCCGACTCGCATACCCCGTGTTTTGCAACCATACAACGAAAATAAGCGCACTGCGACGCAGTACACACCACCTTTCAAAGTCAGGGAAACAGTACATCGACGACACAAGTGCCTCAGGCCAGCGTACGCCACTGGACCCTTAGGTATACGCGTTTTCTCCACCATTATCGTGCTACGATGGTCTGATAAGCAGCTACCAAGGTAAGTAAAACGGTCCATAATTGTTAGTTTCTCTCCATCCGGTATCAAGTCCGGAACTACTGTCGTCCAGTCTTGTAACAGCATTTGCACTTTGAAGGTAGATTAGAAATAACCAATTTGGAGCATTCATGCCGTCGGCGTGGCACCCAGTAATCGATCAAAAGTGAGTATAAACGAACATAAGACAAGGCACTATGAAAGGGCAAAGCACATACCAAACCGAACAACCGACCTCGAGAGTCAGTCTAGTGCACGTTGTGCATAGTCCGGGGATTCGAACAGACACACAACGTCATCTACGTTTTCTAGGTCTCAGTCTCTCTTCATTTGTTAGTTCGATCCCTACATCCTGGAGATCTCCCAGAGCGTGCTCCAGTACGTCGCCCAGGATGAATTTGAACAAGAATGGAGATGGAACACCCTTGTCGAACACCACCGGTCGTTTTGAATGAACTTGACAGTTCACCGTATACCCTCATGCGACCATAGGTATGCAAGCACAATGTTTGCTTGAACATGAGCACAATCAGTGAATCACCCACGACAATGGGGTCAAATGACACCTAAGATCCACGGTTGTGGACTTATTTCATTATCGTGGGGCCGGATAAACTGAGCGCTGAACCCAACGGTCCAGTTTTTGTCAGCTGCCATGGCTGAGCCCTCCATTCCTATCGCAAATGACTTCACTAACCAAAGTTCGCTACCCGCCTGTGTCACGTATGAGTCTAAACAGTCTTTAACTGTTACCTGAAGCGGCCGCTACTTCCATCTCTTTCACTGTCATTCTTAAGACTTATCGTCAAGTGACGCTTCAATTGTCGCCACATCCTATCCGCCTCCTTGCAGTTAGACAGCTGGTGCTTTTGCTTCCTTGGGATAAGCAGCTCTTGCAAGACCTAGTGTCTTTCATGTACACTAGATCTAAGACCACAGGCAAAACCTGCTGCTAAATGCATCGCATGGTCAATTTGATCCCACTGCTCGTCTACATTGATGCTCGTCGAGGTTCTTAGTTTGTCAGGTAGTTTCTGTTCAAAGATTTTGCGAACAGCCGAATCACACAGACGTTCGACAGGCCAATCGGGCTTGCGGTCTCCATCGACGGCCGTTGAGCTGCAGCAAAATTCGCAATAAAACTAAAACATGATGATATTCGACGTACGTAGTCCAATACGATCTACAGTTTTGGACAAAACTGCACAAACGGCAGCTTACTGCGATGTAATCGATCCGATTCATACTACCTGTCGAGTTAGAGTGCCGTGTCGTTTGTGCGACACGAACTGTGTCGGAAATTCCTGCTAGATAGGAATAAACTATTGTTCGCACAAAATTGGAGAAGCATGTCCGCGTTATCTGTTCGCTGAACAGGTGAGATACAGCCCTCATCTAAACAGAATTCCGATGCACGAAGTTTTCCAAATTGTGCATTTAAATCACCTGCTACCACCACAATGTCAGAGCCCTTGCTCTTCCGAACAAGGGGGACGAGTTCGTCATAAAACTCGTCTTTTTGAGAGTCAGTGCTGCAGTCTGTTGGGGCATATGCCAAGATAACAAATAAACTCCCCTTAACACAACTATCCTTCCGGACGCCGACTGATCCCCGCACTCCCACGACGCACAAGCGACTGGTAACCGGGATCCAGTTTAAAAGGGCCATTTCGGCCTTCTCACTTAAAACTATTCCTACACCCCGTTGACCCACACCAAGAACTGCCTCGTCTCCTGAAGTGCGCAGTAAATATCTTGGTGAGACATTTAGCGCAGTTAATTGAATTGCTCTACTCGAATCCTGAATTCGTGTTTCACTCACACAGCAGAAGTCAATCGAAAGTGAATCCATTGTCAGAGTTTAACACAACTGTTGGCCAGCCTGCATTAGAGTGCGCACATTGAAGGAACCGAGATTCAGAGGCTGACGAGGGTTGAGAAAATGTGAACTAGTAGACTGAAAACCACCTACCACACTATTTGACAATGAACTGTTGCATGTATCGGGCGTGTTATCAGTGGGGAATTTATTGGTAAGCAGAGATGGAAAAGAGATTTGTTTTGAAACAGAACAGAGAAGTTGAATAAAAGAGAACTCTGAGTTATGGTATACTTATCACCCCCCCCCTTGCCGCTCGATTCAAAGGGCAGCGCGGTCCTGATTATCCTGCGGGACTACCGATGCAGTGTGGAACTATCTGCAGACGTGTAACTCATGGGGATTGATGTTCAGGTACTGTGAGGGATTCCAGCAGCAGGCTACTTGTTTTCAGCTTAGTTAGCGTACAGAGGATGCCAGCCAACTGATTTGCATGCGGGCCATAATAGCACAACCACACTCCCGCATTACCGCTACAGGGCTCGTCAATCGAGCGACTGGCGAAATATTTATTCAGACCCTACAATCGAGACAATTATGTACTGAAGTCAGGAACACGTGTGATGTGCGACAGTACTGAAATCCAGGACGATGATGAATAAAGAATTGTATGATTGAAAGCCGCCAGAACTCCAGCTAATCACACAACAATCAACATGAAACTCAGAGAGGTCACGTAAATTGTTTTAAACAGTTCGAGTGAAACAATATGCTCTATACGAACCCAAATGATTACACACCAGACACTCCGAGTACCTGGACATCTCTTCTTGTTGTATTCCCCGAGATGCAACATATGATTTGACGTCCTCTGGCATACGGAGTTCATCACAATGCGTCACGTAGCGCAAACGCACATTATAAAGGCAAAGCAGACGAGCAAGGCTGTGAACAGTCCGACCATTGGCCAAATCACCGACCATCGTAACTGTCAAATTATTGACTGTGCCAATTTCCTCCCGGATAGTGAACGCGTCCAAAAGGGCCTGTGTTGGATGCTCTCCAACCCCGTCACCTTTACAATAAGTTCAGCACCAGAAATGAGACACTAGTTTACAGATAGTACCAGCACTTCCTCAACAACTATCAATGCATACGGAGAACAGGGAACTAACACACGTTGTAGTGAGACATTGAGTTTTGCATTTCATTCCGCCCTCAGGTGTTTTTAACATTTTCTAATCAAAATAAACAGTAACAATGTCGTAACGAATGGCAACGAAAAGTTTTCGACTTGAAGATGAAGCTTAGCGATCAGAACCCAATGGAGATACATAGAATATATTTTAGAGTTGAGAAGGCGCACACTGAGTTAATACGTTTATCGTGACGTTTCGATCCAAACTAGGACTCGTTGTCAAACGTGAATGAGTGATTAAATGGGATCGCTAGTTCCGTTCGTCTTTGTGCACTGTCTGTCTGTTTGTCTCTCTATTCTGCATCGGGGTCTTGTTAAGATGACGTAATGTTTGTTAATCTCGACATGCCGATTGAACGAGTGATTCGACTGGAGGGCTTCGAGAATCAGTCGCTCTCCCTTTCTGTTTGCCCGGCTGACTACCTTTGCGTTGTTGATGTTGACCTCATGACTTGTGTGGTGCACGGTGGTTCCATATCTGCGAGTGTGGGTCAGCGCGTCGTAGGGCTAAGCTATGTTCGTGCAAGCGTGTGCGTAATTGTTTGCCTGTCTCACCGACATAATGTTCGTCACAACGGAGGCACGGAATGGCATAAACTACCCCTGGTATATATATATATATATGTATATAAAGTGCAAGTAATATACGGATGAGTGAAAAAATTTCCCCAAAAAGCACAGGACCAGTTTCGCGATTATTGGCGCCCCTCAGTTGTGTACCCGGTACCGTCTTGTCCAAACGTCCTCATACTTATGCACTCCGAATCAAATGTATCAATAGAATCGTCTAATTTGTAGCGTCAGAAGTGTGTACGGAAGATTTTCGTTGAAGAGTCCACAACTGTGATTCGTTGATAGTTGTTTGTCAGTTGGTCTGAGCCAAACTTTGGGAACCGGATGTCTGGACGATAGAGTATCGGGTGTGCAAACCTAACAGGCGGCGATAGCCAGGAAACGGGTCTTGTGCTTCTGAATAAGTTTTGTTCACTCATCCAGATGATACTTATAATTTCTAACCACTCTGGTGGCGTTCTGTAAACTGTAATACGACCAGTAAAACATGCATGACCTTGGTTATCTACATAAATGCGCCTAAACATGAAAAATGAAATTCTACTAGTGAATGGGAATTTTGGAAGGGGTCAAGGTCTACCCTAGTTTTCATTTATAAACGGTAACAAAATCGCTCATCCAAGAGAATCGACCATTTTAGCGAGCATTCTGTTCGTCTTTACGCATGAACTTGAAGGCTGAAAATAAGTATTTTGCGCTAACCAGCGTCTAATAATCATGGCTGATCACAAACAGAAAAAATTTCGTTTATGAACGCTGCGTTAGTCGTCCACATTGTTATCGTGACAGCGAAGTAGTGGACAAGAATCAGTAAAATCTTTTGGTACCACAATGAAGAGGATAATGAATTGATTAAAAAAGTCAGTCAATTTGAAATTTTATATCTAAGTTTTTCCAGCATTTCGAACTGTAAAGTGACACCACATACATCATACTAAATGAATAAAATAAGCCAGCAGCATGAACTCAATGGTGGAAATCGATGAGAAAACTCTCATAAATGATTCAAAAGAGAATGCATTACAGACGGAAAATCTCGTCGTTTTGGTAACCGATATTCTCTTGATTCTAAGAAAGCGGACAACAGAAAGAAACCAGTGCTTTTGAAAGAAGATTCGTTTCTTTACCACTATGTTGTAAACGCATCCTGAATGGAATAGCTTTCCGTCACTCTCGTTAATCACCCTTGGATCCAGGATATACTTCACATCCTGAATCTTTATTCTACCCGTGATGCCTTTTATGGTAACTGACGGAGCTACATAATCAGTGGAAACTGAGGTATGGACCCCAGAATTTAATGGAGTATGGGGTGAAAGCAATTTCATACTAGAGTTACTGAACGTCAGATCAAAATGACCAAAGAATTAGTGACGGATAGCGGGAACCTAAAGATTGTCATTGTCAAATGGTGCAAGATTTCGAGCAATACATGCATCCGGTTGACATGAATAAATTTCGATTTGTTATGCTTAGTAGGAATAGACTATTGCCAACCTATTAGCTCGCTAGACTAGACCAAGTATTGCGGCTTATTATCAAAAAGATTCGCCAATTCTCGCTAAGTAGGAATACAAATTCAGTTATTCACTTCTATATGCTGCCAACTACTGAAGCGGAAAGTGTTCATATAACACGTCTTGCATATTATATATATATGCACAAATCTTAGTACAGATCATGCCCCATCGGAATCACGGCGAAGGATGAAAACAAGGACCGAGAGAGAAGAGAGATAATGTGGAGAGTTTATCACATGGCAATTCTTACATTCCCTGCTTCAAAACAATACTTCACGTAATATGACTACGAAAAAACTGTAGGTTGGCAGTTAACCATAATCATCTCATCTGATTATAAAACCTCAACCATAAACTTCGGACAGCACTTTGAAATGCAAAACAAATTTGAAAACCTGCCGACTTCGTGAGACACTCATGTGAGAATGTTTCAAACTCTGTCAGCTAGCAAGTTAGCCTACGGAAACACTTACTAAACGTCAACTCTAGGAATACTTTGTATTTGTCCAATCCCCAGATTGGGCACGTGGACCTCCCCACAGTTACGAGAAAACCCGATGTGTGTGTGACTAGTAATACTTGTGCGCGTCACCCATGGATACGAAATGGAATGATCGCACACAAAAAAAAAATGCGGAACAGCTTTTCAGACCACTCAACGATACATGCAGTGAAAACGTAATTGAAAGCAAACGTGTTGGGTATATAAGACCTTGGTAATATATTCAAACACAAACCGTATAGTGCTGTTTTCGGATCGAAACGGACTCGGTCTACAATAAAAGAAACGATGACGACGAAGAACACTTGTGCTGTGCGATTATGGATAAAATTTAGCGAAATCACTGTTAAACTCACCTGCATTTATGATAGGTTTACTCACAAAACTTGCTGCATTTTGAATTGCACCTTTACCAGGATGGCGGACAACCAAGCAGTCAGAGTAAGAAGCCAAAATACGGAACGTGTCTGCTAATGTCTCTCCTTTGATCAAAGAACTCAGCGATTCGTTGAAGTGAACTACACTGCCTCCCAAACGCTGCATGGCCACAGTGAATGAAGTGCATGTGCGTGTACTTGGTTCGAAAAACAAACTGGCCATCACCTAAAACCGAACAATAAGAGAGGGAATGCGAACAGCACAGATGACCATCAATGGTAATGGTGTGGCAAGTAGGGTTAATTTACTACATTCCGTATAACTAAGTCTTAGAAAACCTCACTCGACGGTCAGATTGCCAGTAAGTAAACATTATATGGAGACTTATTGTTTAATAGCTCAGAGTAGTCAAAATATTTGGTAATTTATCAACGTTTCGGTTATCACACCTAACCTTACCCAAGACTGATGTTCCTACAAAAGTGGCAGCACGAAGGCGAACATCCGAGGCCCTCCATCGGGTTGACTGATCATTAATAATCAGTCTAGGGGAGTTGGCTAAACCCTGATCCCGAACCAACCACAGGCGGCATACGAAGCATACATATATGTATGCTCACCGGCATCTGTGGTCGAGGGGTACACTGGGGACCCAGGATATTTAACCCCATCCGAAAAGCGCATGCACTGAAAAATCAGTCCCCAGTCCCCGGTGGGTTAGATGACCATGAGATCATTATGCTGCCTTGTGAGTGAAACTATTTGATCAAAGGCTCTGGATAGGGTTCCCTAAGTCAAACCTCTAATTCGGTCTGAGCAACCGGTACCAATCTCGCAGAGGACTCACGGATCCCGATGGAGATGGAAGAAGAAGAATGAGCATGTTGTGAGGTTTACATCTTGTTTCTTCTCTTTTGTCGCTCATTGTTTTCATCTTTCGCCATGATTCCGATGGTACATTATCTGTATTCCGACCTGTGCAATATATATATATATATAGATTTGAGAAGGCGCACACTGAGTTAATAAATTCATCGTGACGCTTCGATCCAAACTAGGACTCGTTGTCAAACGTCCCAATAAACGTACTAACTCAGTGTACGCCTTCTCAAATCTAAAAATATGCAACCTGAGCTGCAGATATTTTCACTCATCAACATATATATGTATATGTGTATGTATATGATTGGTTTTTGGGAGATTAAAATGGAGACGACGGTTCTTACCATTGATATAAAGCACTAAAAGCGAAAACACGAAGATAATTTTTCAAAGTTAAAATGAAGCGATGGGAAGGCTCCTGCGAAACATTTTGTCCTGGACAAATACTTGGTGCCACCTGTAATTTGCCGAGCGAACATTATTTGTAAAAAAACTAAGAGGGCGATATTCGTCCATGTCAATTATGGTGCAGTTTAACTCGATGCACAGGGTAGGGGAATGCTTTATCAATGCATTTCATTTGGAGAACAAGGGAAATTCGTGTAACGGAAAGAGACGAGGAGAACGACCGCCATAGCTACATTGTGTTGATGAGAAACGAATAGTTCGGAGAATCCGTTTGTCTTCGATTCCGCAAGACAGGCTATTTCTCAGTATACTATGTTTTGGGCTAGGACTGGGTGTTTGTTGGTCACTAATGATGACCGTAAAACGATTGGTTTTTGTCAGTAATAAGTTACATACTTGCAAATTGCACGCTGGATCCAAGTTGGAATGTGTTTAGATATCCGACTACGTTATTTCTTTTTTCCTCTATCAACGAAGGCAGCTCTGCACGCACATATAAACATTGAAAATGGTACATCGCAGTGGTGCTCAGACACAAGAGCAGGCATGCCTCGCATGAACATTTGGAATTAGGTGCGTGTGGCAGATGCGTTATGTAATAAGCCACTAGGACAAATATATTAAGATGTCATGAAGACCATCAGTCATGATTTCTACACTGTGAATTCCCAGCACAGCTTATATCGTCAAAGAAACTGACTTAAGTTGCACATCACAGGGACACTGATCCAACATATCCAAAAGGGCTGTCAACATCATCCGGGGCCGACATGAAATGTCCGGTTTTTCAGGATCGGAAAAACTAACACAACGAAATTCTCAGAAGATAAACAGAGATGAAATCAATCGAATGGCTCAATATTTTTCAACGCCACTAATGAGATGCAAGTAAAAAATTAAACAAGCGAAAGTGCTCACTTTTCCACGGCATATAGAATCAAGGGGTCGATTCTTGAGTATAGCTTGACGAAAACTGTGTGCTAAGTTGAACAATCGGTGCAATGCAGTTTTGGTGAATGCGACCGATGATAGTACATGCTTTCCTGAGATCCCATCCAACCAAAGAACATGGCTGGTCATTGGCATGGCGGAAATAATTAGTGCCGATTGATTCGTGCTAGTTAGTGGACCGGCGGTACTGGAGGCAGAAACAGGTTGCACAGAAGAAGCAGTGGTTTGGACGATTTCCTCCTATAGCATGCGAAAATGTTCCATTGGGATAGTTATGAAAAAATCGCGTCTTAATATGCAGCACATGGTAAAGCAAACAAATGACGACCGACATGGCCAGAACATCCAATGAGCAAGAAGTTTTCACCGAAACATTTACTTCATGACTGAGCAGAATTAAAGCAAGAATTCGACACGAATTTCCGTATCAATAATCTGGCGTACATACTGAAGCAAGCGAGGAATAACTATCCCGATGACTGCAAGACTAAACCCAAATAATGAATAAAATTAGCCTGCTCGTAGGGTCTTCATGGTTAGTGAAATCAATGCAATGGTGGCAGACGTATTTACACTAGATAGCACGCATTATGACACTCCACTTGCACAAAGCCTACCCTCTAATCTCGGTATTTTTATGCAGTCAGGAAAAATAAAAATCGAGCAACTGTACAGTGGACGGCTATCAACAGGGAAACGAACGATCCCAACTTCGATTCAAAGTGACCAGCAGGTCACTGTAGCAGACTAATTTTATGCGACACTCCGTGCGGAATGGCGCAATCTCTTTACTATGCGGCGGACAACTTGGCGGCAAACTTTTGCTCCATATCGAAATGGTTGTCCCGATTTGGTTTCCATTGCTCTCTCTAAATATACCGGCCTATTAGGCTAGTTCGCAACGCAACTGGCTCTCTTTCTTCTATCTAGATAACTGAGTACCCAAGCCGGAAATTGTAGAGCTCCGATTTATATCTACACATCCAATCTCATGTTCAGCTTGGGTATCTGGATTTTGGATCAAAGGCCATTATGGATAGATAAGCGACGGAATCACGCGACTTGGCCGAATGGCGAAAGGACAAGTCATTGGTTTCGTAGGTTTTCAGTTTTAACTTGATGCGAAGCGCAAATACATGCCCTGCGTGAAAACGTCATGGTTCTTTTCCCACGACAAAACGACAAACATCGAATTCGATACATCGAGCAGTAGCTGTTTAGCTTATGATATTAGTATTCACGCAGTTCGACGGAATTGTAAATGTGCCCAATGGTGAAACATCAATACTTGCTGAACTCGGTTTATTACCCTAATAATTTAATTCAGGAAAAATACAAGGTTTTTATTCTTCAGAAGAAATATTTTTAAACTACCGAAAGTGGATGAAATATAACTGCGGTATCAGACTTATGACTGTTTCCTCATCATCCATTAATACTGACGTGTTCTACACAAAAAAGTTCAAATAACGCCAACTTCGTGAGTCATAAGAAACCCCGAAACCAACCAGATGGAAAATATTACCGTAACTGCAGAGTACATTTTTTTGAAGACCCAGTCAGGCAACAATTAATACATTGTGTGGAACAATGCTTTTTGAGTTTCTACTTGAACAATGGAAAAATGTAAGTTAGGACGCCGTTCACAGTTAATGACTAGTTCGTAATTCGTCTGTATCAGTTCTTGGGTTAGTCTGACTTGTGTCGTAGTCGACGGCGTTATTCAGTGCTTGAGTAGCTTTATCAATAGACCCGTCGTGCGGCAACCCCAATTTGTTGGTTGTCCTGTCAACGTAACTCTGTTATATCCGTGATTGATGTCAATTATGGACGGGACAAGCTGACATGAAGTCCATATTTCTTACAAGTGATAGACTGACAGAAAATCTTGTCCCATGTGAAACATGTCACATAGACGTTCGAAGACATTCTGCATCCTCGCCAACCACTGGGACGAATTGTTCGGAGACATAATAAACTAGTCCTGACTCCATCATTGTTTAGCCCACCACCCGGAATAAACTAATAAGAACAAAGAACACTCAGACTCCTACGGACCTGTGCTCTCATGTGATCCTCGACCGAAAAGCTGAGTGAGGATGGCAGAAAATGATGATGAAACAATTGCTGTCATCTTCGACAACAATATAATACGACAGAGCCACGCAGGGTGATCTCTTTCATACTATGGGCAATAACCATGACGACTGTCTATTAACGTGGGAAATGAGGATAGTTATTAGTATAAGAATTCAATTTGGATGGGTAACTATAAGCAAATTTATCCCGATTCATCGCACTTAATCTTACTATGATTACCGCAAGCCAAATCCTGAAGCATGCAGTTAACTGACTGGTGACCAATTTTTTAGTAAATGAGTTAAGAGACTTGTCATCAGGTAAATTCAAATTGGTAACATCAATCTCTTGAAAAACTCAACGTGCATACCGATGGCACATTCGACAGGCTACCCTTACCCAAATTCGTTCGCTGCAAGAATCCATTCGCACACGGGGTGAAGGAGAGGATGGAACCGCACAATGCTGCAGAGGACGCTCGACAATGTCCACCATTGGCGGCTCTAATGCAGATTTAGCATTATCCGACACCGTGGACATTAAATTCACGCCGTAGCCCGGTTTCACCAAAACTACAAAGATTCGTCAACGAGCAAAACAAAGCATTTAAGCAGAACCAAAAGTTCCAAATACATTTACAGTCTGTTCACATACCCTAAATTAATTTCTTCGTAACAGTAGTTCTCCAGGATTTTGCACCACCTCCGAATCATTTCGGAATTATGTCAAAAATATTCGAAATCAGGTAGAGATATGCATCTCTCAAAAGACCAGAAAAGACTAAATCAGTCCACAGACTGCAGACCAGTGCACAGATAGAAAGTGGACATCACAATAAGTAAGCATAATCAGGAATGGGCACGACGGATTGTTTCAAACCGAGATAGATGAGACCCGAAAAAAAACCAGTTGGATGACAGATGCGAGTAGTTTTTATGGATTCCCAAATAATGTTAATGTGACTCAGAATTATTTTGTACGGGCGCTAGCTGGATACATATATATATATATATATATATATATATATATATATATATTTATCGAAACTTCACGATAAACGCATTAACTCAGTGGACGTCTTCTCAACTCTAAATATACGTAAACATATATATCACCGGCTTGAAAACAAGCATGGTGGCAACGCAGCAACTTGGTAGTAGATGTCAACTTCCTGTCGCCAGGCTCCTTACCACACCTAGCCTAGTGAGACCTTATGTGGTCCTACGCCACTCCAAGTTTCAGAGTCGTCGTTGCCGTTGCCATTGCCCCTTTCCCATGTAGTGGTACTCTGATGGCTATCTTTTCAACATTTTTGTCTTTACTTCCTTTGACAATGAAACAACAGTATACATCATTTTCAGGAAGTGGGTCGCCGCCAGCAGAGGGCCACCAAGTGGGGAAGTTGACAGGTGGTGGGAGGACTCGAACCCGTAACCTTCATGTCCAAACGCAGCGACCTTATCACCTTGATCTCCGGTTATGGGGCATTTCCCTTCCACTACACGTATGCGTGCAGCATGTCATAAAGTGATTAGAACCGTATAGAAAATCTATAAAAAGCAAGATAAGAAGTTTAGCTTTCTGTGGTTCCACTGTATACACTTGTTTAATTTTTTAAATTCGGTTTTTCATTGTTTTTCACGGGACATGAGTTCCACTACAGGCTATCATTGGCGCTAGTGACTTCGTTTTCGAGCTATATCTCTCGGCGTCGTAAATCAACCAAGAAGGTGGGAAGCACCAGTCGGTGCCAAAATCGGAGCACACTTCTTCGTACCTCTTGCCAAAGCATAGCCTGACTGTCGCGTCGCTTCCTCTAACCTTTCCTAACACATAAAACGACCACTAAAAGCGAGTGGACAGACAAGAGCGAAATGTGTCCATGTCAGGGAATAAAGTATAGGACGAATGCCTCGGTCAGAGGACGACCACTTGCACATCTTCAGTGCGCACCCGATGTTCCCACCAGGCTTTGAGGTGTTTCGCTCAGCGTACAAGACGTCGCTGCTGATTATGGGTAGGGGGACCGTCAGCTTCACGGATCATTCCGCCCATTATTTTCTTCCCGGTAGGTTGTATGAGGCGAGAAAACCTTCGGGAATTTGCCTTGGTGACAGCGTATTCCATCGCCAAGGCTCTTCGAGACCACTAGATCTTGCGACCCCTACGCAAGCCTGCATTGAGTTCACATCTCGTTACGAACCGTTTCATTTAAATCGCTACTAGCGGAGATGGGCTGGGGTGCATCAAAAAGGCGCAGAGACTCAGCAGAAATCCGGGTTATCAAAATGCGAAGAGTCAGGGAACAACTCACCAAGCCAACGGAATGCAAGGCATTCTTGATGAGTGACAAGTGCTTACTGGCGTTATTAGGCGGGAGCTGTTGTAGCTTTTTGGCTATCGCGCTTCAATAGATTGATGAGCGAATCGGGTCAGATAACTTGTTACCATCTAACCGATGCTGCAACTTGCATTTTGAATGTCCAGTAAAACACATGGACAGCTTGGTGCATTCGCACTCATCGTCGGAGTCGAGGAAGTGCTCCGATGCTACCAGTCATGTTGTAGACGTGTTATAGTCGGTGACTATTCTTGGATTTTTGGTGCCGCAGATTTTAAATCTGCTGTTAAATTTCAAAAAAACTTGCCCATTTCTCAGTACTTTGAAATTGACGTTATTTTAAATATTGCGCGGTTGGAACTTTTGTTTGTCCGCGAGAAGATTCATAAAAACTCGTTCTGTGATTGGCTATTCCATATATCGACCAAAGTCACCCAACAAAACTATATAAACGATAGAGCTCACTTGAATTCTGACTTGTATTGGTGGGTCATCAATAAATGCGCGGCAGTATTCTCTGTTCGTATTCTCTCTTTCGCTAGCGGGCTAGGCTAGCTGTTCGTATTTCGCTCGGCTGACTGTTCCGTGTGGCTGCTCACTCAAGGCAGCAGTTCCGTCCCATTCGTTGTGCTACTACGGGCTTTGAGTCTTGAGCCCGAACTTTTGTCTCCAACCTCTGTGTGTGTTCGTGTCGTACTAGACCACAGGCTGTGCTCCTGTGCTATCGTGCGCCACTATTACTTGTGTCTTGTGCTTCGGTTTGTGCATAGATCAATCAAACTCGGCGACATAACAAGGCGACCCCCACCGTTTGTATGTGGTCCGATGTGGTCGAGCATTCATGTCCCCTCTTAAAATCACGAATTCACCACGCTTTACGCAGCTTTTGAGGGAAAACGTCTTTGACTGCACCTGTACAATGAGACGACAAGTAAATTGTATCTGTCACGGTGGTGACTG
>LUCM01008928.1:46941-58100 GCA_008360955.1 Fasciolopsis buskii | reverse complement strand
TTACTTTGCACGAACTTCAGTGTCACTGTGCATGGCCGGCTGTCGAGTGGGATCCAGCCAAGCAGTTGAGCCTCAGATGTCTGACAGACAGCCACGCCAACTTCAGAAAAACTAGAAGTTGCAGCCTCAGGGTCCCCAAAAGACAAAGGTGAAACTTCACTAAAGAACTGGATGGGGATGTCAGTCGAATAACGGAGCTGGAGTCTTGAAGGAATCTCGTGGATACAAATCGAGGACTAGGGTCTCCAGTGTACGAGCTAAATACACATTCCGTCCTATGCGTGTGTTCGCACATTGAATGTAGCTATTTTCAGGAGGAAGAACATCATTTGCCGGGGGAAGCGAGTTCGACGAAACTTAGATCCTAGCTGAAGGAGAACGCCACAGAACAAGAACAGAACATCCTTCCGAGATACTGTCATTGGTACAGACGACTGCCGTTCCCGACGAATATGAGAATTTTGAGCGGAGAAGAATAAAATGAACCCATAATTAAAGAAATAGTTGTGTACGGTGAATGATCGCTTTTGTGAATGATATTCAATGTTTTCATGTCTACGAATAACTAAAGACGAGCTTGTTCGTCGCACTGTGTTCTTTCACAGTATGCACCATGGGATTATTCGAATAGTGAGTGAAATTAGCTCCGCTTTCAGTAGTAGTTGGGTCATAGGAAAGATATTCCTTGGACTAAGATTCCGTCCTGTATATAGGTTTTAAAACAGGTCGAAATGCGTAATCCCTTTCACTGAAAGCAGCCCATGTGGCACTTCGACGAAATATAATGAGTGCTTCGTGGCGTTCGTGTTCCGGTCGCTTGTGATGAACGGCTCGTGTTTTGTTTCAAATGGGCCGGTGATGACAAAGTCAAACAAGCAACTGTTACCAAAGAAATTCATAAATCCGAACTCCAAACCCGCCGGCCACTTGGGGGGCAAATGATGGTCTGGTCTCGGCGGGCTCGTTACCACATCTGGCCTAGAATGAATTCTTAAGTGATTTTATGCCGCTCCAAGTCGCAGTTCCGTGGTTGCAGGTTCTCTTCGCTTCAGAGACTAAGCGACATGGTTCTTCCTTTATGCCAATGCACTACGTACACATTTAAGTTTTCTCACTAAGAAGTGGCGTTAGAGCTTTACGCGATATTCTATTTCTCAATAAAAATTTGGCCCAGATGAGACAGCGAGCCAGAAAATTACTAACCTCTATTATCCACAAACGCTAACGCTCCGCGTAACATTACACGTCGAACACGACCACGTACACGTCGCCCGGCAAACGGACTCCATCCAGCACGTGTGTACAAGGTAGGAGTTGAGCCGGACGTAGGCTTTTTATCCAGTGGGATTTGATCTGAGCAAGCTCCAGGCAAATACCATTCGGAACTCAGATCCACTTCAACCCATGTATCTTCGTAGGCGCATCGATCTAAGATCTCATTGGCATCTCCGTAGGTTGTCAAACCGAAAATACGCAAGGGATTAATATGAAGCCGTTCGATCAAGTCGGACAGAGTCAGGCGACCCTCGCACATAGCAGTCAGCAGCAACGGAAGCATAGTTTCCAAACCAGGAAAACCGGGAGGTGCCTTCTTGTCCCGCGCTTTCTCAGATGCAAGATGTGGAGCATGGTCCGTGGCGAAACAATCTATTGTACTCAAATTGGCCCATAAAGCCTCGATATCCTCACGTGCGCCGAGTCTTGGTCGTACTTCCGCTAAAACATAGGAACAGAAAAATGAAAACGATCACAACTCAGTCATTGGATGTGGCATAGACATACCGAGGTATTCCAGAAGTGGCTATAGAATACACCATAAGTGTGAAGTTAGAAATCGCTACATGTAACACAAGATGACTTTGTTTAATTACAACTGCTTCAAGCAAACAGCTTTGTCGCAGGACGCACTAATTCATAAAGAACAAGTTTTGGAAATTCGAGAAGCCCATGGGAGTTTCGAAAGGGTTTGTCGAGAACAGAAATAATAGAAAAACAGTAAATTAACTACTCGACTTTCATCGCATTGGCGAAAAGAAATAATTATTTGCAACTCAGAAAATGTGACGTACAAGGCATACAAGCAGAAATATTCTACAACTCATGGGATTTTCATGAGCATGCAAGCAACCAAAATGTGACTGATTGGAATAGGGAAATAACATGAGTACACAAGACCATGAAAAGTTGCACCTCGACAGATTATGAGACGTTTGTGAGTTAAATGCACAGCTCAGCAATCAGAACCACAAGAAGAGTAGCACAACCAATATTTCCAACGATAACATTCAATCAACGGAAGAAGAAGCAAAAACTATAATACACCGACTTAGAAATTGAAAAGGTCATTACAAAAGGACTAAAAATTTTTGACAGATCTTATGCAGTTACCCCATCCACCCTCTTTGGGCATATCGTCGACCGTGAGGAACAGATGATGAGGACAAACTTCACACGTCACTTTCAATCCACGCGCTTTTGCATCTCTAATAAGTTCAATTTCGGACTTGCGAGATACGTGACAAATGTGAACAGATCGGTTGGTCAATTCGGCCAGAAGAAGAACTGCAGCCATAGTTTCACCTTCGGCATGACAACAGATTGGACGATTGGCTGGCCAACTCTAAAGCGATACAATATAATAGTAAATGTAAGAAAAGACGCGTCCTTCATTTTTTGTCGAATTGGAAATTCAAAACTTTCTATATGTAGGAAAACAAGAAGAATCTAAGCAACCATAACCGGAAATATGATTTTGTTGGAGTGGAAACTGTCACTTCACGCAAAACAGCAGATAAATGGATTTCCAATGACCAAGCGGAGCAACTTGCAAGACCGTGACAATGCAGCATCAAACAACGGCTGCTACGAGTACTGGAAGAGCAGCCTGGTTTCCCTTCAGGACTGGAGTACGGGGATCTTGTTCCACTATGACAACTTGCCTGTACACAAACATCTTGTTGAAAAGAAAACCTATCTTGGACGTCGATCATCCATCATCCAATCCTAGTCTAGTTCCATTTAGCTTTGCTGTACTGCCAAATGTCAAACGCCGAATGCATGAGACCAGTTACCAGTCTTCAAATGCTGCTGCGAGTTGGTTCAAGGGTCACGCAATTCGACATGGTTTAACGGCCTCCATAAATGGCTTTAGTGCACAACAATTTGTATGAACGTCGACCGATGCTTCGAATAACGTTCAGTAACGGGAAGAATGATGCGCACTCAGGACTCTTTCCGCCAGTCATTTGATTTCACATCGAGGTTGCAGTTTGGCCCAAAAATCAGACTCACGTTAGCCCGTCTTTATGATACTAAATCACTTCCATATTTTCATACTGCATTGAACAGTGTGACCAGAACCCAGTGAGTATTCAGCAAGGAACTAAATAGTAATGCACTTTTTATCATAAATGATAGTAACGGGATGGCCTGCATTATCTGAGAAGATTAACATATCTGATTTGATAGACCGTCGTGCCCTATGGAGTATCTTCCATTTCTTTGGTCTCTATCAGCCATCCAACTCCCATCTATGAAGCCACGAAGCTGAGGCATGCATCAGCCGCCATACCCCGGTAAACCGCAGCAAGGGCAGAATAAACCAGGCTGAGGGCAACCAAGACTAAAAGCTTGGTGACACGGAGTCCAGCATCCGAATGGCGAATTAGCCCCCAGTGAGTCATTAGCAATCAGGCACTAAGGTCACCTCGGAAGTGGTGAGCGTTCCGGATTGGTGGACAACCAACAAAAGGCGCATGGACAGCTTGGTCGGTCACAGGCTTCCAACATATGAACGTTCTGCTGCCCAACCGGTCGCAGTTGGCTGTGCTTCGGCTAGAGGTGTCATCCCGAACAAAAGCCGGGTGGCACTGGGGACGACACCTCGTACACTATTCCCAAGTAACTTCATGGATTTTCTCCCCACAGTTTGCTCTCATCATGCTACGGCTTCCCCTGCAAGCGACGCACCCCGTACTCCTTCAATGGCCGGGGTTAGCCAGAGACGAACTGGGAATCTAAACTTAAACACAAGGTCCCGCACGCATATAGCATGTAGGAACGTGACAACTCTTCTGAACACGGGTACCCAAAAGCATCTCCATGTGATTGATATTGATTGTCTATCCGAAGTGCGCCTATCGAACTCCGGCAGTCAGCGTATTCAAGTCCCTCAGACGGGGGCGTCCTCTAGATGCATCACGGTGGGCCAGAAGACACCTCGGTAATACACGGTGTGGCGACTGCGATGAACGGTCGAGCGCATAACGGTTTGTTCTTTTGGGAACCAGTTTGCCCAAGACTTGCGATGGCACGATTCAGGAGCACTGCTTTTAACATGACCGTCATTCCAGTCTACGCTCCTACTGTACAGGTTGAGTCAAATGCTAAAGATGACTTCTACAAGGAACTTCAGAGTTTATTCATCCATACCCCAAGGTGCAACATCCTTCTAATTCCAGGAGACTGGAACACCCGCACGGCAGAAACAAAAGAATAGACGAGTCACATACTGAGATTACGTCTTGATGAACGATGCGAAAATGGCGACCGCTTGGTCTCGGTTGCGGATCTCAACTGACTGATCGTCACCAATACTCGCTTCCAACATCAAAGAAGACATCTGGTGTGGTACTCCGACGACGGATGGACGGCGCATCAGATCGACTGTATCTTAGTGCGTTCTCGCGTCGATCGAAGACTGTTGAGCATACTGTGGAACCTTAACAGGGAATGTCAACGGCACACACTGGTACGCGCTCGCCTCAAGCTTCATCTTTCAGCTCAACAGAAAATCCAACCGCACCACAGAGACGACGTCAGAACCCTGTCTAACACTATCACACCTAAACTAGCCGAGATCGACGAAGAGAGTAGCCTAGATGAGTTGTGGATGGGGCTAAAGGTATGCATCACCGGTACAGCCCTTGAACAAATGGAACAAAAAGATTGCATATCTGCAGAGACTTTTATCCGGTGTGCTGGGGTTAGAGTCACGAAACTGCATAATTCACCTGATAACCACAATCTCCGCTGCGAAGATTCAGGCTCAGCGAAGAGTGACCAAAAACGATATTGACATGAAATCGCAGACAGCATGGAAGTGCAGCTGCTGTTGCAGATTTCGGGAAGCTTTCAGACTCATGCGCTCTTCTAAGTAAAAGGCATAATCTCCGCCCTCCACACTTCGTGACCGCAGTGGCCGCCTTATATTGGGAATGCGAACAAAAGCTTCAAAGATGAGTCAAACATTTCATTCTGCAACTCAACCGCCCTCCCATCGAGTCTACCTGTGTAACAGCACCAAGCGGCATGGGGCAATACGAAATTAACCCTGAGCCTCCCGACGAATCGAAAATCACCTCAACCGTTCAGACAATGGAAAACAATAATCCACCTTGTGAGGATGGCATTCCACCCGAAATCTATTCTTGAGTGTCAGCTGTTGAGTTCACTAACTAAGCTGTTTCGTCGTACGCGGCACTCCGAAACTTTTCCCCAAAATTGGGCAACCTCTACTCTAATCCCTATATCAAAGACGGGCGACAAAACTATGTGCGAACTATAGAGGTACCAGCCTCACCAATATAGTTGCTACGCTCTTCGCAACCGTTCTGCTAAAGATCTGTGTTGCTGTTTAGGACGCACGAACACCTTCTACCCAGCGTGGCCTTTGTCGAGGAAGAGGTTGAATTGACCACATCTTCACACTAAGTCGTCTTAGAACAGCGGTATAAGTTCCCGCAACCCACCACAGTGTGCTTCATCGACTTTCATGCAGCCTTTGACTCCGTTGACAGACAGTCGCTCTGGAACAGATTTCGAGGCGACGGGATGCCAGAAAAGTAAGTTAGACAGTTAGAAACATACTACTCGTCAACAAAAGCGCTTGTCCAACCGTACGGCAAAGAATACTTGGGGTTGCCCGGTGTCATTGGATTTATTTAACCGCGCTATAGACTGGATGAGTCGTACCCTCAATGACATCCGTGGAATACAATTTGGCCATGGTTTTTTTGGGAGAGGAGCCTGAAACTGTGCAGCCGGTCCTAGACCAGATTGTATGCGAAGCACGTGAACACGTCAAAAACAAAGGTCATCACAACTTCATAAGACTCGTCTCTTGCGTTCACATCAATGGCGACACTTTGAAGTGGTGCTTCACTTCTGGCATCTTGACTCTACTATCCAACTGAAAGACCAAGCAGGAGAAGAGATAAAGCTCCGCGCAGATTGTGCTTTCCTTTTACTTTGCAACTCATCGTCTTCATCGTTCAGCGTTAAACAGCAAGACAAGCCTTTCTGACCGCTGCCTTTTCCCCAGAGTTAGATGTTTCTATAAAAAGAGTGAATATTCAAGGGGAACAGAGAGTGGACGTACACAGGTAGGAGAAGATAAGATGATGTGGTCAAAAAAGGAAACAAAGTCTAAGCACACAAACACACTTTCCCAATTACTCTCCTTAGATAGAATATGACAACAGGATCACCACTGTTCGCAATTCAGTGCCATATCCCTCAGTGCCTCCAGTCAGACAGTTGACGGGTCTTTCGGACCCCAATTAACAAGACGTGAGACAACTACTTTTTCTAAGTCCGCTGCACATTTTCTCATTCCACGTTGTCACGTCATCTGTTGACCTCCACATGGCTTTTTCCACTCTGTGGGAGGAACGCAAAACAGGGTACCGTACGGTAGACGAGCGTTCGCCTTACGCAATACGTGACCCAACCAACGTAGTCTACTAAGTTTCATACGCTCAGATGAAGCATTCTCAGAACTAACACCTAGTACTAAATTCCTGACCTCCACATTACTCACCCGGTCACTCTATCCAATCCTAGCGATACTACGTAGACATCGGTGGTCGAACCTTCGAGATACGCCTGTTTACCCCCACTACCGACATACCATAGTTCAACATGCAGCTACCAAGGTACGTGAAACGATCCACAATCGTTAGTTCCTCTCCATCCAGTATCATATTCGGCACTACTGTTTTCCAATCCGATAACATCATTTTGTACTTTGAAGGTGCATAGCACATGCCAAACCGAGCGACCGACCTCGAGAGTCGGTCTAGTGCACGTTGTGCATGCTCCGGGAATTCGAACAGGTGCACAACGTCATGTGCGTAGTCTAGGTCACATAGATTCCCTCCATTTCCCAGCTGGATTTATACATCCCGGAAACCTCCTATACCATCTTCCATCACTTCGACCATGACAAAGTTGAACAGGAATACAGTGATGGGGCACCGTTATCGAACGCCGCGGATCGTTTCGAATGAACTTAATCGCTCACCGTATACTCTCACGCGACCATAGGTATGCGAGTACAATGCTCGCAACACTTTCACGAACTTCTCTGGCATACCCTTTCGATGGAGAGCACTGGATACTGCCGGTCGGTCAAAGGAGTCGAAAACACCTTTTAAGACACTGCAAAGCGTTATGGTTTGGCAATTTAATTAGCCTCCGCATTAAACTGCACATTTTTCGTATCGCCTTCCCTCTACCCGCCTGGTCCGTGCGCATGCATGCGAAACTTGGCCACTAAGGGTAGATGAAAGAAAACTGCTAAAATATTTTGATCAATGGTCCCTCCGTTGCACGGCGAAAGTCAAATGGTGTGACTGCGTCTCAAACGCCGCTGCGAACCAGCACTATATGATCGTCGAACGGCTTTCACTTATGCCCAAAGACATCGCCTTCAGTTCGGTCACGTTCTCTGCCGGCCGGAGATGGAATTGACGAAAATAAGTTTATTATCGGCACCCTATTCAGACTGGAAATGTCGCTTTGGTGGCCAATTGAAGACGTGAGTAAGCACTAATAAGATGGACATGGATCGCTTAGGTCTTCAGTTGGCTTTCTCAGTGACTGGCGTAACAACCCGATTTTGTGGTATGCACACCCCGCTGCAGATCGTAACGCACAGACAGCCCCAATCAGAGGCATCTAAGAAGCCGACTTATCCTCTCATAAGAACCAGTACCGTAAAAGTAAAAGCATCCACCGTAATCACAAAGCCATGATTCATAACAAGCGGACAGCGTTGGAAACAAAATATGAAAAAATCGTCGCAATGTTTCACTAAACTACCACTGCTGATGAGAAATGTTTACTTGGAACAAAGTGGGACAAAAGCAGACATAACAGTGCTTAGCCAAACAATACAGAAAATAATAAACAACCTTTTTACGCCAGAATTCACAAACTCGAAACAAGGATGGACTTCTCAAGTGGACAAAGAAACGAATGGTCACGTTCTTGGGCCCACTTAAAAGACATTATATGGTTGCCTTTGAAAGAATTTAGACAAACGTCCCAGTGACCGATGAGTATATGAGAACAGAATCGTGTTAACCACGCAAACGAATTTATTTCACTCCAATATCCTGTTTCACTAGTATTATTGGTTCAGAGCGGAACAGATGGTTGAGGCGACGGGTATCGAACAGTCAATATTTCGAACTAAAATTCCACAAACTCTGCTCCAAAACTCATCTCTTCCAAATGGCGCAATATAATTCGTCACGCCCCGTTCATCAACCAAAACTTTATTGTAAGAATTAGTGTACCAAACGAACGGGGTGAAATAAAACTGACAAAACAATTGCGGGATCATATCGCCAATCGACTCAGTTTGAACACATGAATGGTCACAATCTTGCGCTCCTTAATTTCTGATCTGGACAATTTCTGCAGTACGTTTGTTGTACGTATATTTAGACCGACCAACATTTGTAACCGAATTCCGCATAACTCTAAAGCATCTAGACGCAGACATTCCATTACGAAGGTTAGAGTGAACTTTGTTCACCGACCTCATATCAAACAACGTGACCAGAATCAAAATATAAAACCATGATGTTTGCTATTCCTAGAACACTGGAAAAACGTAATGTTTGAACGATCAGCATATACCTCGAAATGTTTTCGCCAAACATCCATTTGACCGGCCAGAGATAAAGTGGTGAATGTCTCGTTCAGATACATTTTCAATCCGATTGCATGGCGGCTAAGTTGTGCAACCGAGGCGACATTATCTGCTGTGGCGCCCACATAAAGACCATAATCGCAATACGAACGCGAGGCAGCACGCTCGGAGGCTAAATGCAAAGAGGCTTCATCGATCACGGCCGGGTCAGTGTTAGGCATAGCAAATACTGCCACGACACCACCCGCCAGAGCGGCAACGGTAGCCGTGCTCCAATCTTCCTTGTATTCAAGACCTGGATCTCTGAGTATGATTTAGAAATAAACAACAAAGGTGATGACATGAGAAAGTGAACTCTGGATTTGAAGTGTTTACATAGTTGTTTATTTAAACTCAAAGGTGTTCACACAATAGTTGATAAGCATTCTAGTTATGATGAATAACGTTTATTTCCCTTAATAAGTATCGTCACCAAAGCCAAGCCAACAAAACTAAACACGGACGCTCACGCCTGAAATAAAATAGAATATTTCAAGTCGCGCAAAGCAAAGTTACATACTATTTGGAGCTTCCTCAGACTGAGATTCGGAAAACGGTTCTTCAACTGGATAGTTTGGTACGAATAAGCATTAAACAAATTCACATCCGGTGACTTCTGAGTTCGGCAGCGTACAAGTAACGGCGAATTTTTTCATTCACTAGAGGCAAAAAGATTGTGATAAGCCGAAAAACATGAGCAGCGGAATTGTCCGAAAGTGACAGGTTTCACTCCAACTAGCAACCCATTTCTGCAGACTGTGGTGCATTTCGATCCGCCATTAAACGAGGACACCATCAATTCTTTCATCCCGTTTAGTTGACGGAGCACTTTGAAGCAGAGTGAAACGCATTACTGTTATGGTCGACGACCAATCCAAGGTTTTCGGAACCTCAGATTTCATTCCTGCTATTAGTTTTCTAAAAGAATCTGTCCTTTTCTCAGTATTTCGAAATTGACGTTATGCTAAAGATTGCGCGGTTGAATATTTTTATGTCCGCGAAAAGATTCATAGAAGCCCGTTCTGTGATTGGCTAGTCCACACATCGATCAAGGCCACCCAACGATAGAGCTCACTTGAATTCTGACTTGTGTTGGTGGGTCACCAATAAACGCGCGGCAGTATTCTGTGTTCGTATTCTCTTTTCCGCTAGCGGGCTGGGCTAGCTGTTCGCATTTCGCGCCGCTTATTGTTCCGTGTGGCTGCTAATTCAAGGGAGCAACAGATCTATCTCGTTTGTTGTGCGACTACGGGCCTTGAGTCTTGAGCCCCAACTTTTTGTGTCTCCAACCTCTGTGTGTGTGTGTGTGTCCACCCTTGAGATAACGTCTTCTTTCGCCAAACATCCACCCAAAGGATTTACCACCCCAGTCCTTACACCACGCCGAGTCCCTAGCAGGAGCATCCTAAGCATCGAGATATAGCGGACGATCTGCCGCGAGCCGCATCTCATACATCCATCCCCCCCACACCCCCCACGCAGCCACCTTTCTGCCATGCGACTAAACCCTGCCTGCCGACCCAACAAGACTAAATTTGTCCACAACCCACAACATAAACAACCAGTCTAGCTAACTTCGCTTCCTTCCAACTGACACTACTGCCCGTCAGACATATCAAGTCAATCCAATCCAACTTGGCTGACATTGTAACCGCCCCGCTTCATCCAACCCACCTTCAAATGTCAACGTGCTACCAACTGCCCTGTGGCGCCGCTGCTTCTCGCGCATTCTAGCCGAGACAGGCTCCCAGTGTCGCGTCATAACATACAGACGACTCCCAACACCCATCCTCCGTACAATAACGCGCATCCAGTCGGAGAAACTCGTCGACACTCAAACCGCGCTACTGCGCGAGCCCGCAAAGGGAGTGGCGAGCAACAAGAAAGAAAAGACTTGCAAAAGTCCTACACAAGCTACAGAACCCAAGCTACACCCGGAGATATCTACTACAGCTAGAAAGTATCAACTGAAGCCCGACAAGCGTGAAAAACCATACTGCAATGCCACTTATCGCCGAATTCGCCACCAAATCTGTCATTCCAGTAGGCCCGAAGGACGAGCCTGACCGAAGTTCATTTGCTCTAGGCGTCGAAGAGAATCAACAGACCCAGGTCATTGTCCAGGCATGGACTGAGGGAAGGCAGTCAACAGTAAAAAAGGATCCCGGTTGAATATGAG
>LUCM01008928.1:35918-46916 GCA_008360955.1 Fasciolopsis buskii | reverse complement strand
TTCGTGTCCTACTTAGATTCACAGGCTGTGTGCTCCTGTGATATCGCTGCGCCGCCGAGTACTTGTGTCTTGTTGCTTCAGTGCGTGCACATACGAACCAAACCAAAAACTCGGTCAACATAACAAATCTGGCGACGGGTTGTTCTTCGAAACTTTCACACAATCAGCCGATAACCACAGTGGATGCGGGACATGAAAAACAATGTTCCAGATCCCAGCTCAAAGCTAATCGCGAGGCTCTAAACCAAACGGATTGGAGATGACTAAAAGAAAAATTTGATAAACTAACCCACGATACCTGCCCCAAGAAACTGTTTGGGCATGGGCCCCTGAAATTTCATCAATTCCGTGCTTGCGCTCAATGACCGATTTTCCGCACCGCCCACAAGTGCAGCCGTTTAACGGGTTTGAATCCTGGGTTCCAAGCTAACCGAGGTAGTTTTCACTTGTCGAGCTCTAGCGGACAAACGACGACAAAACCAAGTACATACTTGCCTGCGAAAAACTGAGTCTGCCAGAAACAACACGGCGGTTAGCAGTTATACTTCAATCTTGCCGATGAACCATCAAGCCGCACATTTGCACGCAGACTGTTTAGACTCTAAAGAAAATTTTCGTGAGCCTTCCCTGTCAACACACGCTATCAATGTTCTGAAACTCGTCAAGCGCGGACCGTGCATCGACGCTGCGTAACATACGCAGGAATTGTTTAAACCGCGAGTGTGGCAAGCGTCAATACAGGGGGTATTTGACAGAAGAGCAATCCGGCGTCTGATTTTCATTTGTGGGCTTTCAGTCCCAGTCATTCAGACTTGCGCACGTCGTTCCTTTAGCCAAAATCGAACAGCAACCGTACCACAACTTTGGAACAACTCGAGACATGTGAACATTTAACTAATCTGAAACATGACACGGCTCACATGGATTCAACGACAATGAGAAAGGTCCTAGCAACGGTGCGAACGCTGTTTAAAGCTGGAAATCCCGCCCACGCAAGCTCGAAAGTCACACTACAACGTCGGACAGTTCTAAGACCCGGTCCGAGCTCCGTGCTGCTGGGTGTTGGCCTTGCAGTGACTGTGGAGCGCCGCACTTGTTTTGCACAATATTCTGTCCGTTTCACATCCATCCTCAGTTGTTAATCTCGTCAATCATGTGGGACAGCAAGAAGGTTCTGCCCACAGTCCAAGAGATTTTCACGACCAAACAAGTCTCGTTTGTCGCTGTTGCGGCCGGAACTTGGATCAGACACAGAAACCAAACAAGGAAACGCTACGCGGACTCTCCGGTGGGCACACGCACGAAAGTCCCCCTCGAAATACCTTTAGACACATTCACATTGCCGGAAACGTTGGCGACAACGAACTCAATGGATACAAGCCTACTCCCCCGTCGATGGTCTGACCGTCCACGGCGACAAACGAGGCAATTCCAGGTAAATCCCAAGGACGCTGCGAACCAGTGATATTTTTCAAACAAAAGGTACTTGTGTCTTGTGCTTCAGTGTGTGGATAGACCAACCAAACTCAGCAACATAACAATTATGGACTACCAACTGGTCTCGAACCAAAATGGTACTTTTCCAATGGCAAACGACAATCCTCTGAATAAAAGACCGAATGGCGATGAGGAAATCGTTTCGCAACCTGTTCCCAAGAAACAATGGACAGATTGTCGCAAAAAACTAGGTAGAATATTACAATGCGGACAACTTACAAGACAGATAAGGATCAGGCTTAGTATAAAAAAGTGACTAATTTCGCACTACATCATAATAAGAGGTGCAACAAATTGTTATACTGGCTTCTGAAACAAAATGGGCATCAAATTTAGACACAATCAGACTTTTATTACCCGGCTTAGATACAACCCTAAAACGACATCGCTTTGTTGCTCGAATATTGCAACGAATTGCAAATCGAATGGAAGATTTTCAATGGAAAACGTTACCTAGTGTGGACGTGAATGTCAACAAGCCCCGGCAAGAACAAAATTCGACTGGAAGTGATACATCGGATTGGGAGAAGACACGAGGATTTGCTATGGTCCACTTTGGTAGAAGTACGGCGGATAGGTAGCAGAGAACCGTCGACTTCGGGATCGGACGGGACCCGGCCACCATAATGTCGATACAGAGCTTCGGCCAACAGTTTGAACAGCTTCACATCGGTGATCAGAGGCACATTGGTCTCAACAGCCAGACGCCTGGTCATGTAACCTAAGGAAAATGACACCAACTAAACGAGATCTTGTCCGTTTCTGCATACCACAATGACACGGCGATATTGGAAATTAAACGATTAAAAAATACTCAAATGTATTCACTAGATTCAGACTATTTCTACATTGGGTGATAAGCTGAACTTAGACATTAACAACAATTGAATTAAAATCATGAGCTAAGTAGAAACATATGGAACTCTAATATGTACCACAAAAACCCCGGTTGTAACTTGATCAATTTTTCTAACAAAGATCAGGTAGATCGCCGAAGTTTACTAGGTTTGGGTAAACCGAGAGGGTTTACGTTATTCCGGACCTGCATTTCGAGCAAAATCTAACAACCTAGATGCTATTCTTGTGAGTCAAAAACCTTAGATTTGAATCGATTCAGCATCGTAGTAACATTTTCCGAAATAAACGCCACTCAAAGAACTCGGAGATTTTGGTATGCATACTTCGTGTATGAGTAAGGTGAAGAGCACATCCCCTGTAGCTCTACAGGAGGCGATGTACTAATGAGAAAGACTGCGAGCCAAAATATTGAAGCATTCAGTGACACGGGATTACACAAAGCCACAAAAGGTTAGGAATGAAATTAGTCCGGAAAGAAGATCGTGAGCTGAACTCTCAGAATGTTAACCATAAAAAATAATAGACGATTCCGTTGGTCAAATGCTTACGTTGGTTTGATGCGCAAACGCCTCTAAAACTCCTATTCGTTTAAAGAACCGCAAGAATTTGAAAAGATCAAGTGTTGTTTCCAGTCTTTTTAAGAAATCAACACAGACACGCTCGACAGTCGTTGGAGTAAACATTTTATTGCATGGTCGGTCAAGAGATACCGTTTAACTCAAAAGCCTTTCATGTTCTTCATTAATCGATATGAACTGATGCAGACAGTCTTATAAAAATGATCACAATTATTACTGTTATTATTATCATAATTATTACCTATTTAATTTGCATGCCGTGAAAAGCAGAAGGCGTTAAGAGTTGAGACTGATGCAGCATCAGACAGAGACCAGATGGTCTAGGAACACGGAACCGAACACATCTATTCATGATTTGTCGCTGAGGGCCAACCTAGTATGCACAACACCTTTACAGTCGCAAGCTGTTTTGAGCATGAAAGCTAAAGGCCAACTGGGAGAAGGAATTACAGGCAATGTGTGCAGATTACGAATGGAGTGCCCTGTGCATGTCAACAACAACTGAAAAAAAATGGAAATCGATAATTATTCTTCAGTCATAAATGAAATCTGAGCTGTCTGTTCTTCCCAAACGATTCATGGGGGTTCGCTCTACAGAACGTCGAAAGTCTCGCTCACAAATAATACCTAGATATAACACAAAGGCCCAAAAGATATCTGTTTGTGGATCTTGAGGGACAGGTCACATACCACGCCTGACGAAGGGGGAAATGATTTACCAAAAAGCAAATTTACTTTGATTTCGGTCATGGGAAATCAAAACACCGATATAGTTCATAGCTTGCCCAGTAAACTTCCAGCACTCCTAGTCACGATTGCGCTAAATAATAGAGCAATTAAAAAGCCAAATTAGCAAAAGTATCCCTTGCCCAGTTGCTACCCCAAGCTGGCGACCTAAAATTACCGCAGAACTGTTACAAGAAAAATATACACCTAGGATCATTGCAAAAATTACCTCGGGTAACGAATGCCGACTGGCGACGATAGCCCGTTTTGCGCATCGTCAGACTGACTATCAAGGCAAACTGTTTCTCCGTCAGATACTGTTGCACCGTCCGTTCACGCGTATCTAAATCACAATTCTGAGCCAAGCTGGGACAAAAGAGGGACACCAATGTGAGTGCAACAAACACAGTATGGAAATCGGCGATAACAACAAAGGTTGGTTTTATCAATTGCGCTTTTTGGACAGCAGAACGTCCCGCTTCGTTCTATATCATCACCCGTTCAACAGCCATCTGTGTATTTCCAAGCCTAATCTCATAGATTTCTCATTTCAATCGGAGATATTAGTCGTGTCAACCTATGCGATTGGCTTGTTGGCAATCAATCCTCTTCCCTATCACATAAATCCCTATTTCGGTGTTGACTAACGTCATGGTAGAATCCAATAGACGTCACTGGACGTGAGGGTGGAGGGGCTGCACGAACCATCTGTTAGTCTGTTCGACTCAAACAAGCGATCGGAACGACTCAGAAGCTAACCCACCGACCAAATTATCAAGTTAATGCAAAGTTTAATAACTGAGCTAATCGCATCTCTGAGGAACAAGTCAATAGGGGTGAACAAGGCAGAAAGTACAGTGACAGTGTTGGCTGTCATAGTCTACGAGGGGACCGTCAGAAATCACGCTTTCTCAAGCTTGCTAGGTGGTATAAGTAGCGATTGAGAAATAATAGAATTATACATTTTACTAAGTGGTTAGTATATCCATAACCAGTTCGACCGCTTAATACTGATCTTCCCCGTTAAAGAGGGAAATCGGGGAAATCTGAAAATAACAGACTGGAAGATTATCAAGATAGTTCATAATGATTAACGCTTAGACATTTTTGCCTCATATATAGGAGTACCCTGTTAGTTTCGATAATAAAGAACTGTGTACGAATGATACATCGCGGCAGCGACCACTGACAACCGGAGTGAAAGAAAAACGGTAGGTAAAACGATAATAGACAAAAGGACTATGCACGTAAAGAAACTTCGACCACAAAAACCAAACGGAGTGCGGAGTACAACCAATATTTAAGGACGCCGATTATTGGGAAGATGGACATCACATTCCCAATCCAAGAGATAAAAACCGTCTCAATCAGTACCATCCACCGAAGAGGTTTTCTTACTTCCTGGATATGTCAAATGATCACTTAGCCCAATTTTTCAAATATTTGGTGCCTCAGAAAAACAGCGTACACCGAGAAACTCTCCCATCTGAAGAGTACTTCCCTACACTTCGTTTCATTGTCATTTTGTCCTCGTGACAATTTGACAAGGAGCTAACAACAGTATTGTTTCCAAAGATATATATAGAATTCAGATTAAAGCCACTCGTGAAATCTGAATTTTTCAGTCAACGTTGTCCAATACTTTTAAGTAAAAAGATCACCGTTTTGATGATGAAAACCTCCATAAGGATATATTTAACACATGGGAAATTTATCAAAAAGTATCACTGTTGACGAAGGTAGAGGCATATATCGACCAAATGTTGTAACCCGATGCAGAAAAAAGCCGAGTAGGTTTTGAACGCCTTCGATGTTACTTGACATGGAGAACGCAACCGAACTCGCAGGAAAGATGTTTACCTTCTAATGCTACGTATAGCTTAAGGTTTATGTGAGCTTTATTTTGACTGTGGAGTGGTTTGCTTGAGTGCATGGTGTACCGAAGCTTATAACTTCCTTGTTTCGGTGGGGTTTTATTTCATTCCGTTATATCGGCAACAAAACCGTAGTTTGCATCTCGTTTGATGATCTGAATCGTGATTTAGTGCAGACAATCATGTAAATGGATCTAAATTAGAGGCACACAGAATAGCGCGGAAGTTGTGATAAAAATCCGGGAGACTAATTTTCCCATTCACCTCAGAAACTAGACTGGACAACCGATTAAAGTACGGAATAATGTAACAAGTCATTTGTCCCCAAATTTATTAGTTTTGGGTGAAAACGCCATGATTCCTTAGTTGGCAATGAAAGAGAAAAATGAAACGTTTATTTCAGTGGCATTCAGAAGGGATTGTCAAGATTTACGAGCTGTCTCACAGCGCCACTGAGTGATTCAGCGAGCGAATACAATCCATTCTGCCAAGAATTAAAAGTCCATCAAAATTCATACATGTGTGCACGTGCCTACTTACCAATTAACCTACTTGTATGTCAAAATATCCACGCATATGCATGGATGTACAGACACAAACAGACAGATAGGTAGATGAATACTGCGGATTTTCATTATTGTCTATTGTAGCTATTGGATATCGTGTGAAGAATGCTTCGCAATGACGGGCCAAAATGTTCATTTGCGAAGTATGCTCACTTGGTGTGCATGATAAACACTGATCTCACAAACCCTAACATTCACTTTAGCTTTTGCCTCTCTGTGACAATCTCCTGTGACATGATAATTTAGTCCCAAGGAGCTATTTCTGACGACGAATGGCAACTGACAGTGAACTCGGTACAGACAGCAATTCAGTCTTTTTTTCCATTTCCGGGCCCTGTAAACCGATCGAAGGCCCGGAAACTCTACGTCTTTTCTATAACGAAGGCAAGACAGGGCGCCTGCTTGGCTGGCTCCAGTTTGGGTGGCCGCAAAATTTTTTGAATTACATGTTGCATGCATCAGTGTATCGGAAGAGGGATGCATAGACCACTAAACGGGTGGAAGAGCGAACAGGCAACCGCGAAATTGAAATTTGGATTATCCCGACCACAAGGTCTGCGTGTGTCAAGTGTGGTAACAAGCCGGGCGACATGGAATTGCCATCTACCAACAAGGTGACCGGCAGATCCGTGGTTCAAACCACTGGGCAATTTTTGGTGAACGCCATTGTCGCTTTACTTCTTCAATAAACACTTATTTCGTGCCAGAGAAGAGGTTGTATCCGGGCTACGAGGAGTGATCACGGAAGTGCGATCCGGCATATATCAATTTTAGAAGTCTCAAGAGTTTCTTAGAATCGAGAGGATATCTACATCACTACGACAAAGCTTCCTTAATCCATAGTGCATTCTTTTTAGATAAACCGGAAAGGATTCACCCATTTTACGCGTAAATTAGTAAATAATTCAGACGGGAATAAAAAAAACCGGATAGCTTCTTCGAAGAATTTCTTTTCAGAAGTGTTAATCTTCTAAGTTTTTTAAGTCACCACAAGCTTCGTACTAAAGCTTTGTTTCATCCTTGTTGGAAGCAGTCGACATAGCACGGCCACCGCCAGGGAACTGGAAGGAAAACCCGAGCCGAACGATTTTCAAACGAACGGCTTAGGCATTACGTTGGCTGATTTGGTTCACAACGGCCTGTTGAATCTCACTACATATTATAGTACCCATTCGTTACCAATTTGCGCAGCATAATAATCCATGATTTCTTAATGATGACCTCAGCGTTGACACCACATGATGGATAATTTCCTGCAAAATTTGCTCTTCTACTACTACGACCGACATCCAATAGAAGAGATGAAAGATCCACTGCAGATTATCAATGGTTCGCAGGAACTATACCTGAAATCACTGACTTGGTGAAGGTACATTGTGGGCAGTATGCAAGTAGATAATCTTTCGAATAACTGAAAATTGATATTGCTTCCAGATAAGGTTAAGGGTTTTCATAAAATTACGATCCCCGAGCTTGTAATTTAGCGTGCAAACGTCTCATCACCGGCCTCCCGGCTAAGTACATACATCATCGAAGCCTTTCGTTCAGGTTCCAAAGAATGGAGAGAAATCAATTAGATATTAGAATGAAACGGAAATTAAATACAGACGGTTTCAATGAATAATGAAAGTTATACTTACAGACTTTTAGTGGCTTCAGAATCTTCAAAAGGCCATTGCAAAGGTACGATTGAAATACCTTGAGTTTGATAAAAATCTGCGGTTCCACAACTACCGTACAATACGTATCCGAGACGTGAGAGTTGAGAAATACTGCAAAGAAGTTCCAAAAGGTACATAGAAAGCAAAAACGAATCCTCAAACAATGTGTGGTGCACCATATAGTTTTGTAGATTGGCCATCTATCCAGTGATTGAAACCAGTGGCAGACTACTGAATAATTTTTACGCGAGAAAATTAGGTGGAGGACAATTTTTTCGCCTCAAAGCATTCGAAAACATCGCAGAACTTGGACTGATGAAAGGCAGCGAACAAAAACAGCAATTACTGTGATGATCAAACTTGAGTAATGTAAGATTTGGCTTCAAATTATCCAACTAATAGACACCACCCAAGGGCGAAAAAAAACGTAGAGCTGTACACTACCCGGCGCGTTCCTGAATTGCGGATGAAGGAAATGTCTACAAGCCACAGGCTAGCCCAGGATAAAGTAGGCACCTGCTCCGCAAATAAGCAATCTCAGACAACTGGCATCAACTTCTAGGATGTGTGGGATTTTACCTCGAGAGCGCTTCCCCTCTGATATACAACAACGGTCTTTTGATGCCACTGTGGCATGTCTACTTCGGTCAACTTATGTAGGGTCATAACCACTTGCGTTGTTTTGGGATACTGTGCACTAACAGGTATACGAACAGCACATCTCGGCCACAGGCTTTACTAAAAACTGAAGGGGTTTGTGAATAATAGGAATAATAGGAAAATGTATCAGCTGAAACAAAAACCGCGCACATTGTCTTCATTTCTCCTTAGGACTCTGGTGATACTAGGTACCTATGCAAAATTTCCCAACCGATTAGGGAATAATAATAATAATAATAGTAATAATAATAATAATAATAATAATAATAATAATACATTTCCCAACTGGTGACCAATCCGGTGGCATTAAACGCATGACATGCACCGAACCCAACAAAGTTATCTTTCCCAAGATAAATACTGCCATTTTCTTTCATCACACTCAATCCCAGGAGTCTTCAGACAATCAACAGTAACATCCGACACCTCAAATATGGAAAAATAATTGGCAAGTTCAGTGGTCACTATGGCAGTACACGATATTTCACTGTCGTCCAGCTCGTTACCACTTCTGACCTACTGAGTCTTGGGATAGCTCGACGCCACTGCATGCCTTAATGTTATACCGTTTGACTGTCCAAATAGAACCTAGGGGCCATAAAGCCATTTACACTCGTGTTGAGTATGCAATAAAAAATTAAAAATGACACCTGCCGCAAAGACACTCATGTCAAGCCACGCATAGTTTCCAAGGATAATGTACTTTTAATGCGGATCCATCAAATACTATTTGAACGCTTCACGACAGAAAGTGGAATTGATGAAACGATATCGTTATTACAAGTGGACTAATGAGTGGCCAAAACGATGCTAACCTGGTCACCAGTTCAACTTTATGTCGGTAACTTCCAATCGATAGGAAAATGTTTTCTCTTGGTTTTGGAAGTCTCCCATTCGTATTGAACAACGCAGCAGATTGTGCAAGTAAATAAGCTTCGTAGCGATCCTGGCCAAAACAAGCCACCTCCCCCGTACTGACCATTTCAACGCCCAACAAAACCTCCGCGCCCAGAAGACGCGAAAAAGAGAAAACCGGAACCTGAACAGCAAAGAATGAACGATGATTATAATGAAAACAATAAGCCCAATAAATCGTAATGATGGACTGCTATATATCTTGCCACCAATTGTCAAGGTCAGCCGCAGCCTAAGTTGAACAGAGAATCAAAAAATAATGAAAACACGAACAGGAGTAAACGAAACCAAAGGAATGCGGTTAAACTACGATTAAGTCAGTCAGAAAGATAATATCGTTAGGTCTTGCTTAATCCTTTCACAGAAATGATAGCTTCACACCAGTGTCGTCAAAGTTGAATGCAGCGGAAAAAACGCGTTTCAATCCAAGCATAAGGGCGAATATCACGGGATGTTAGGAAATTCCGCGTATAGTCTCACCATTATAAAGGTTCCCGGATAAAGGCGTCCATGCAGCGCCGTTCTCTAAAGATGTATTCGACCAACTTAATTTTAACTAACGTCATCGGTTGTCTATCCCGACGGTATATTTGGGTCACTAATAAGACATGCTGCCGGTTTTCTGACAGCTGCAATAATGCCCTCTCAACAAGTCCGCTCGAAGGTTTTGCTCATGAATGCTGTAGATCCGTCAAAATTGTTCCCATTCGCAGACAAAGCAGCCCTAATGTCTTCCTCCAAATCGTCCCGAAAGATAATCGTTTTAAAGATGCAGCAAGTCGCGTTATTTATCGGAGGATTCCAAGCAGGTTCAAATTTGGATGTTGAAACCTTTCCATTTCGTCACAGTGACAAACTCCTCGGCTTATTCGCAAAATCTAATAGCTGTACGTCCACACCGGTTATCTCATAAAATAAAAAAAATTCACGTTCAAATCAGTCACTACTATTACCACCAAACAGCAACAAACAGCAAGGCGAACCGCCGAAACACTGCAATTCTACCAGAGTTACGCGTTCATGATAAAAGAGTATGCAAACGGGACAACAGATGGACCGACGCAGGTGAAGAAAGATAAGAATGCTGCTACGGCCAACATACGGAACACAGTCTGAGTGTACAGACGTACATTTCCATTCACTTTGATTCGAGAAAAAATGAAAAAAAGGGTCACCACTGCTCACGGTTCAGTGCCATATCTCTGTCTCCAGCCAGCGAGTGGATGAGTCTTTCAGAACCTAACCAACAAGATGCGAGACACCTATTTTACCCAAGTTCGCTGTGCATTTTCTAATTCAACATTACCACGTCATACGCTGACTTCCATAAAGCTTATTCCGCCCCGGGAGTACGGTATGCTAGACGAGCGTTCCATTTACGCAACACATGGTTTGATCCCACTGCTCGTCTACATTGATGCTCGTCGAGGTTCTTAGTTTGTCAGGTAGTTTCTGTTCACAGATGTTGCGAACAGCCGAATCACACAGACGTTCGACAGGCCAATCGGGCTAGTGGTCTCCGTCGACGGCCGTTGAGCTGCAACAAATTCGCATTGAAACTAAAGCATGATGATATATACTACCTGTCGAGTTAGAGTGCCGTGTCGTTTGTGCGACACGAACTGTGTCGGAAATTCCTGCTAGATAGGAATAAACTATTGTT
>LUCM01008928.1:10373-27757 GCA_008360955.1 Fasciolopsis buskii | reverse complement strand
CTACTTGACAATAAACCGTTGCGAGTATCGGGCGTGTTATCAATAGAGATACTATGGGTAGGCAGAAGGGGCAAACAGACTGGGTTGGAGACAGAAGAGACAGGTTGAATAAAAGAGAGGGAACTGTTGCGTGTATCGGGCGTGTTACCGGATGGGAAATTATTGGTAAGCAGTGGAAAAGAGATTTGATTTGAAACAGAACAGAGAAGTTGAATAAAAGAGAACTCTGAGTTATGGTATACTTATCACCACCCCCTTGTCGCTCGATTCAAAAGGCAGCGCGGTCCTGGTTATCCTGCGCGACTACCGATGCAGTGTGGAACTATCTGTAGACGTGTAACTCATGGGATTGATGTTCGGGTACTGTTAGGGATTCCAGCAGCAGGCCACTTGTTTTCAGCTTACTTAGGGTACAGAGGAGAAAATGTGAGCTAGCCGACTGAAAACCACCTACCACACCATTTGACAATGAACTGTTGCGAGTATCGTGTGTTACCATTCGATACACTACGGGTAGGCAGAGCTGGCGAAGACATTGGGTTGGAGACAAAAGAGAGTTTGAATAAGATTAGTCAGCAAGCCTCAGTCCACTCAGGTTCAAACTTCACTTACGCATGTATTAGGAAAACGACCAACAGGTGAAACGAATAATCTCAATGCTTACGAACAAGGCATCAGGCAGCACAATTGTTCCGGTTTACTGTGATAATAATTACACTCACATTTTGAATCCGAGTTAAATGAAGCGGGATTTTAGACGGTAGTTGATATCATTGGATGCAAACTTTTGTCATACAAGAACTCACCTGCCAAAAACCGCTCAGGTGGGATGAACCATTCTTCAGCATCCAGTCGAAATTATGGAGACTATTACGTATACGTGTCTACAGGCGCATATGGCTGGATAGAATCTAGGTACAGTTTCAAGCTTCAAAATGGGTCACAAAACAAAACCAGTGGCAGCATTTGCAAAAAACTATTTACGAGGGTATCAGCAACTTACTTGAAAATATCGAGTACACGCTCTAGTGACAACTCTTCAAAATAGAGACGATCGCACATATCAAAGTCAGTGGAGACAGTTTCTGGATTGCAGTTGAGCATCACAGTGGACCATCCCAATCGTCGAAGTTCCCGAACACATCCAACCGCGCACCAGTCGAACTCCACGCTAGAACCGATGCGATAAACTCCTGAACCCAAAACCATGATATTACCTAAAACCAAAAAAACTACCGTTCATCGAGCAATTCTGAACTTGAGGAATTACTCTCGTTATTCCGGATTTTCAGATTGAAATCTGCCAGAATCGGTTCGAGCATCGTTAATTTTAAAATGTTAAACAAGAGAGCAGAAAGATTTGGTGATTAAGTAGTCACAAATTGAGAGAACTGGCGGGCAAAGGAAAGTGCGACGTTGTTTTCGCTAAAAACATTCGTTACAGCGCCGACGAAGCAAGTGTTAATGAACAGACGTAGCCTAGCAGCGCAAGTACAATACATGTCAAAGAAACGGGAGAAGGGGAGCTCCCTAATCCAATGACGAGCACGCCTGCTCTTAGAACGAACATGGCACGTTCTTGTCTCATTCATAAATATATATACTTATATTTTGCACAAACCTGAGGGCAGATCATGTGCCATCAAAATCATGACGAACGATGGAAACAATGACCAAGAAGAAGGGAAGATAAAAACAATTTGCAGAATTCAGCACACATCCAAGTTTTACCATGCTCCATCTCCACGTCATCAAAAATCCACCGGGATCCATGATTCCGCTGAGGGCTTGGCACTACCCGGTAGCTCAGACAAAAACAAACGTCCATCGTAAAAATTGCTTATTTACCTAACGATTCCTTACTCCGCATTCAATATTCTCATATTCATCGAGAATTGTGGTCGGTCGAGCAGGTGATCGTGTCGCAGATTTTATTCTTGTTCTATGGCATTCTCACTCAGTTAGCATCAAATCTCACCGAATTCGCTTCTGTCGAACCCCATTCAAACTAATAGTATACAGCGTGCGTACACGATGGAAGGCGTGTTTACCTCGTACATTGAAGACCCTAGCCAACGCCGCATGCTCAAACCAAAACACCCCATTTCAAGACTTCAATTTATCATTTGATTGACATTTCTATCCAGTCACCCGGTGGAGCTGTTTCTTTCTGAATACCCTGAGCTTACAGTTTCTGATCTTTCCGGCTTTGGGTGAGGGAATTAACGACGCTCTGTTTGACTGCATTTCAATCGACAGCTGGTTATGTGCAGCAACACTCAGAAGTTCGCTAGAAGTAAAGTCACCACTCTGACAGATGCAATTTGCCCATAGTCAGAGCGTACGCGCACACAGGCTTTAGCCTAGATGCAATCAAGAACACCTAATAGCAAAAGCTGCATAGCCTGTAACGTACAACATTGTAACTTTCGCAGCATACATGAATTCTAAAGTGCATCAACTTTCTTCGAATGAGGGCCATTTGGGAGGCTCTTTTGATCTGGATTCTCATCGTTAAGAAAATAAAGAACGGTTCATCACAGTGAACTCTGACATATGCGCAACTTTCGACTCCGTCAATAAATTGACACTAGGACAATTGTTGAGGAATGAAGTATTTGAGAAGTAAGCGTCGATCCTCAAAATGTTATACAGTCACATCTTAAATCGAATCGAGGCCAACTTTCCCCGTCCTTCGTCGTCTACAGTGGGGTACGGCAAAGCTCCTCTGGATCCGCATTTTTTCTGGTTTACTGAACAGTGAAGTTGAGCCTTGACCAGGGAACAGCTTTGACTTACAGTATGCCGATGGTATCTCGGTTGCAGGGCGACGAGGCATGGGTAATCCAGCATGCGTTGGAGCAGTTGGCAATTGAAATATCCCGAAGTGGTATGTGCAACGTGTTTCTTCAAGGCTGGTAAGAACATATGCACCCCCTCACCATTTGCAGTGAGTGGTTAGAAACATTCAGTAGCTTTATGCGTCTTCGGGGTCTGACTACAGCTGGCATAGGTGTTGGACAGGAGATCACATCAGAAACTGCAAAAGTCAAATAAGTTTTCGCGAATCCATGAGACTTGTGGCTCCGACATGACAATTAGGTTTTCTTTAGGTTAAATGTGCATAATGCCGCAGTTCGTAATGTTCTTCTCCATGGTTGACACCTGATCTGTCCTCGTTTAGCTTACCCGACGACTTTCTGTTTTCGTCGACCGATTTCTCCGAAGCATTGCTAGAGTCTGATGGGGACACCGGCTGCGAGTGTTGGGCAAAGCTAGACGAATCGACATGGCGATCAGATTATGACTTAACAGAGAGGCATGAGGGAGTTAGCTTCGGCTTTGGCTTCGGTTGGTGCTCCCTGGCTTCCTGGGTAGTACCTAACGGGGGACTTTCGTTGGTTAGAGATGCGCGAATGCCGTGTATGATCTGTATTCAAAACTCTTATCTCGTGGAAAAAACACGAACAAAGGCAAAAAACCACAAATCGTTTACGGTGAAAACAAGAGAGGAATTCATCCCCTTGCCGTTTATCGATTTAATTTTTGTACCCGATTTCTTTCAGAACGTTGTATAAGAGCCAGAATCGTTTTCAAGGTGGTGTAAAATGTAAAGATATACTTTCAGGTCATGTCTTGTATGTATCACCGGAGGTAGTCATTGCGTTGTGCTGTCACCATGTTACAAAAAGCGGCAAACAGAGTAATCACCTAACAGTCTCCGTGACTCTTTGGAAATCCGCCAGTACCAGAAAATTCAAGCACCGATCAGCAGATTATTATTACAGTGAAACTGAAACTCATCAACTTGCAGAAAAACAGTGCTCCTGGAAAACCGTTTTCAAAATTCGTAGGTTGCCTGTGGAGTTTAGAAATCGCCAACAATATTCGGCTTGTGACACAGCCCAAAGTAAGCGTAATCATAAATCCTGGATTTAACCGAGGTACGATAATCTCCTTAAATGAATTCTTGAGGCCGAGGAATTTCAGTATAGTGCTGAACGAATGGTCTTTTACGGACCTATTTACAGTATATTAACCCGTTTCATTATCATTTGCCAAAATTCGTTCTTTGCGCAACCCTAGCGCAATAAGTAAACCAAGCTATCTAGCAGTATTGGATTGTATAACAAGTTCAAAAAACTAAGGGATTAGGAAGTGACCTATTATAAGAAGCACTCATGAACGGGTAGGATATTGCATGTTCAGAGGTGGAAACCCAACTTATGCACTCGTCAGTCAAACATTGTTATGCAAACAAAAATTTGAGCGTGAAATGCGATTAGATGCCATGGAGGAAACTTAAAATTACATAGAATAAAAAGCAGGATGACTGGTGCATCTCTAAGGTGCGTTTTTTACTATGCAAATCAGTTTTGGGATAATGACTGATTAAACGATATAGTTGTGTAAATGAGGTGCGAAATAAAGAATCTTGTACTTCACAAGCATAACCGCTCAATCAGTATGAATTTCCGTAGGGTACATCGGGAGTAAACAGACCGATTTGTTTTCGACTGAAGTGCTTTCCCAGATAATTAAATACAATGGAATAACAAAATATATCTGACTAAGGTGAACAGTGACTGTCCTATTCTCCTAATTCATCTAGCACCGAAATGGGATCCAACAAACGATAACATTCGGTTCCTTATTTGCGAACAGCAAACACTGCACTTAGAGCTGGCGCATCGTGAAATACATGCAGTAATCAAGTGACCAACAACTTCGATAACTGGGAATTAGTTAGCGACAACACCGGCCAACTTCGGCTGAAAGGATGTGCTGAGCTGTCTCTAAAGCAGTATGAATACTTTCAAATTTGTAAGCCTTATTTCAGTTTAGTCCAGCAAACTATTGTCTCGAGTGAATGATTTTGTGGACAGTATTGATCTTTGTAACGGTGATGTCCACTTTAATCACCACCGTCACTATTCAACGAATACGAAAGCTATCTTGGAATACGCAGAATTACCACAGAGCTAATAGTAACCGAAACAGTATGTGGAACACCCCGTATCATCAAAACGATGCGGAACTTACTGCGCGGCTGGAAGCCAACATCGTGTTTGGCAGCAGGAGTGACGGCCTCCTTGACGCTGTTCAAAAGACGTTGCGCTCCAATCAACTCATTGCAGCGAATGACCTCAGCCAGTGGAAGGTCAGCATAGCTCACGTATAAGTAGTTGGTTTTTGCAGGCCACTCACCGGCAACTGTGTCCACCTGCCGAACTGTCGGACCCATATCCAATCGTTCGCGTAAAAGAGACACAGAGAGAGCAGAAGACTGAATCGTATGAGCAATCTGAATATCTGAGAATCCTAAGCGTTTCGCGCATGCAAGCAGATAAAGTGGTTCAAATACCGAATCAGCGGAATCATGAGTGTGAAGTTCAACGGGGCCATCAGCAAGCAAGGTGACTACCTTCTTGATAGTACTTTCGGGAATCTGCAAAAAGCGGAAAAAAAAAGGATTATAAATATATATATATATATATACGTATATATAAGCATTACGTATAATATACATGTAGACATAGTATACAGTATAATCAGGAATTTTGTACCCAACAAGAAGGGATTGGTTCACATGTGCCAATGAAAAAGCTGTTAGCAAGCGAAAAACGAGGCCCGCATAACAGTGAACCCGCTAGTGTTTAGGACAAATACAGAAATCTAGGTTCCTTGATTGTACATTCACATACGTTTATGATACCATCTACGACCAATCGGGTCCTAACTGTGGGATTATCTGCCAACTGTAAACGATTTATCTTATTTACAAATAATCTAGAGCTAATTAAGGTAATAACAACCAGAAAACCAAACAAAGGACAGATAAGGTCGTAAAGACTGGTGAAAGTGCTATGCGTAATTTTTTTAAATAATATATTGCAACAACTTAGACTTCCCAACACTTCATATTTTGCACAGGAACTAAAGGTAATATCCAGATAGTTTTGTCTATTTTGATTCTGCACAAACAGAAACCTCAAAACTCGTCAGTTCTGTTTTATTACACTCCCTAGGTTGTTCGCCTAAACCAGTATAATACCCGGAGTGGGGACAATGGTGCACCACTAGATACTTCAACGCGGCAATCCCTGAGCAGTTAAAGTCCGGATGTGGTAATATAACGTTATTACGACGGTGGTCATCTGATCATGACACCGTCAGAACAGTTACAACAGAATTACCGAAGTCAAGTGAGTAGGTAGGGAGTTATCATCATCTAAAGTTGCGCTCAGCAGGAGATTCGCTGATATCGAGAAATCAAAAGCTGACGGATTTCAGAAGACAGAAGGGCAGCATATTCACAGCAGCTAGATGGCACGAAAGGCCCAGGTCCACTGTAAAATGGTGTCTGAATGAACACAGAAGTTTTGGAGAACGACAAGCGAGGGTGCCTGTATGCCCAAAGACTGTTTAGAGTCATGAATTGGCGTTAAGACAAAACCTAAACAGAAAATTCCAGTTTTCAGTGTTCCTAAGTGAGTACACAATAGAAACGACATATCTAGTAGGCTCTACGGTCCTCTGCACCGGAAGGAGGCTGACAAACATGATCATGATGTTTAGAGTAACAGGACTACATAAAGTATCAACAAACCTAACACTGTTCAAAATGCCTCAGTATGGTCGGGGATGGGTGTCTCAGGTCCCGAGGTGACTTCTCGTCCCAGCCGCTTCCCGAAATGCTCCCAAGCGACCGTCTCAGGTAGCCTCTGATGAGGAAGTTCTATTCACTGCCATATCGAGGCGGAGTGAATAGCCTGCACTCCACACCGAATTGACTGATTCTAGATAATCAGTCCAAGAGAAATGGCTAAACCTTGATTCCAAACCAGCCTCGGAGGGTGCACGAAGCGACCGTCCTCATGCTCATCCGATACGGCAGCGAAGGAATGCACTCAGGATGTCTGGCTTAATCCGAAAGGCGTACGAGTGATCAATCAGTCACTGGCTCACACTGGATTAAGGACCCCGAGCTCCATCCCGTTATCTTGCAAGTTAAGCTTTGGAAAGATGATGGCTCCGATTTGTGGACTCCTAAGAAAACCAGCTGCATTGGCCTGGGAAACCTGGCAGGTGCTGCTTCCGAAAAGTGAACCATGGATTATTACATAAGCTGGTCTCGTTTCACGACCTTACACGTCCTTCCACCATTACAGGATCATGTACTCGATCACCACTACAATCGTCAATGCTGTTGTGACCCTCCATTTATTGCTTTCTATGTATAACAAAAACAATAAACGATCCTTCCTATAGTGAAAATATTTTGTCAAGATATATATATATACAGTGATGTAATGGCATGAGTACGAATCACTGAAAACGAGCTTGTTCGCCAACTTGTGTTTTCTCAAATAGCAAAGTATTACGTGAGTTAAAAATTCCAAAATAAAATATTTTCTATTCCTCGCTTTGTTTAGTCATTACCAGCACTATTTTTATTGCTACTATCATTATTATTTCTATCATTATTCCACGGTTCTTTGGCACGATCTCTCTACCAGATTCATGATATATACTGTAAACTAAACTAACCGCCAGGCAGCAACCAATTAAAATGGTTCGTTAGACTTAGTAATCGAAAACGAGTGGAGTTCGTTTGTTTTGGCGACCAGGCAGTCCAGCTTAGATGGGCCTGGAATTATTATTGACCGGACCAACAGTATGTAAAAGCACACTGTTTCACATTGCATGCACAATTACAAAGTGGAGGGAAAACAGTAAAGAACAGAATCTGTATGCGTTATACAGTTCGGAAAATTGACTATGGTCAAAACTCCATAGATGCCAAACGCATTCATAATGGACAGTTGCCAACAACAAAAAATGGGATCTGAAATCAACAACGAGACAGTAAAACTCGCTACCCGACAAGTCCACAAATTAGTAAAGAAGCGAATAGGCAGAAAGGCAAAATTCTACGAGATTCTACAGTACTGCACCACCATCAAACCGTGTGTGCAGGTACACTTAAACCAGAAATCGCCGCCAGTCAGTCGATTCATCCTTAAAAGTTGTGGACTCAATCCGAGGTAACCAGAATTCGCAAAAGACTTTATAATGGTGCCACAATAGAAATCCATCGCTTTTGTAAAAATTAAGACAATCCTAGTGAATTGAAGAAGCCAGACAAAAAGACAAGTTCAGCGGAACGCAGATACAGATGCGTCCCATGAATAAATGTCCACAAATTCCCTAAATTTTCATGTATTAAATATGAATACGGAAGTGCTCAAACACACCATCATTGGCGCAAGGAATATAAATCAGAGTCAGGAAGCATTACCAAACTCATCCGTTTCTGACACCGAACAATGGTCGCAAATCGATGAAGAAACCAGCGGTCGATGTTGGTCAACTCAAACAATCGGTCGATAGAATAGCCCTGATCCAAAGCTGCTGCAATCACGTAGATTCTTTGATCAGTTGGATTTACCAGAATTTCTGGGTCTGCATCGTAGCCCCGTCCATCAAAACCTAGAGCTCCCTGATCTGTCATACGCAAAGCCTTCTGAATCGCTTCTTCGAAACACCGCGAGATCGCCATTACTTCACCAACACTCTTCATTGAGCTGCCTATATGCCTGGTGATCTTGAGAAAGGGCGAGGTATAGGAACAGAAAACGAAGGAAATAATATTGAAATAAAATAGGAAGATTTGTAATTCAACAATCATGAGCACCGATTTTCCGGGGACACCCAGATGAATCAGAACAGTGAAACCATCAAGTTCGAAAACCAGCAATATTCGGACAAGTAAACTCTACTAAGTGTTTATCCTAAGAACAAAATCATGACTTGGTTAACTGCAATGCTCAAAATGTTTCTGCGACCTCAGGACAACAGTAAAAATAAAAAACATGAGCCGCGGGAAATTCCAGCCTCACTTTGGTGAACCGCCGATGTTCCTGCACAATGGAGTGAAATAAGTCGTAATTCAAGAAGGTAATGTTAAGTTAGGCCGATCACTTACAAGCTGACTTTCAGGAACCTCTTCAATTTCTTACTTCAATCGATATAGTCACTCGGCATAAAACGACACACAATGACTTAGCACGGACCGCTAATGATGACCAAGTGAACTAGCGACGTGTAGCCGCCCTTGTAGCTACACTTGTGTAACTCAGCGAGAACCGTCTATGAGACTGCTGAAGACAAGTGGATACCCACATTTATTTTGAGTTTGGGGAGTGATGCTCAGCACCGAACACAACGCTAACGTAGGATAGGTAGAGGGTCGCCGTTCAACATTTTCTAATTCCCTTATGGATTACTATCCAAATGCAAGAACAAAAATTACGGAGCGTCTGATGCGATGGTTTGCCTAAATGACGCCATTTGGGACAGTGAAATAGTGCACAGATTTAATTAACTTTCACATGGGAGAACTTAGAACGTCCATCGAGTCTCGCCGCGCTCGGTTGTAGACAAAAACTTTATCACATTGGCAGATAAGTACAACCATGAGCTTTACTCACATGTTCAACAGCATGCATGCACTTTCACCTGAGTGATACAGCACTGTAACGGTTTTGCGGTTGAAATGTAACACTGTGTGCCTTTATCAAAACGGTGCTTTGAGATCATGGTTTCACACAGCTTTACATCTTGGTCACTTTTCACCGGGGTCCCAGTCTCGAAGTGACATTTGCCTGTCTTATATGGGATAATCGGAACTGGACCGTCAAATCTCCAATACTTGAAAGACAGACATCAGTTGCCTTATTGGGCGACCTGAACTCGACAAGTCCCTGATAGCAGTTAGCCAATGTCCGACAAAAATAATACAGATGTCTGAAAGCGCAGATATTTTCAAACTTCCACTACGTATATAGCGTTAGTGATCAGATTTTTTTTACAGCTTACTCCGAAAGGCTCAAGGTTATGTAACAAACAACGTACAAAATGTCCATAAAACTACGTTTAATACTCATTAGAATCGCTTAAATTTGACCAGATTCGCAGTTCGAGAATGGCAAATTCCCGCAGTTACAGTGTTAATGGCGCAGAATCATGTTTTGCGACATGGATCTATATAGAACTGATAGGAAATTGAAGAATTAAGTTTGAGTTTTCCCTACTGGACACGATAGTTGGCGAAACATTCATAACTTTCAATTCCGGATAAGAATGAAACAGGGGGTACCTGTTTGACAACAATGATCACAGATTGATAACTGAACAACAAGAAACGTGTTGGGCGAGCTCGATTTTAATTATATGCACACATTTCAATGCACAGTCGGAAATATCGTTAACAATGTTGGAGATGGACTGATGGCTTGCAGATCCGCTACAGGTCCAGTGAATGCCGATGATAAATCTTGGAAGTTAATATGATTGTACCTTCGTCCCTTACTTACGGATAAAAAAATTTACTCCTCTTTGCAATCAGTCAAGAAAAATTACCTTCTATTTTTAAAAGACTAACCACTTCGAACTAAGGAAATCGGAGAGGTGATCATCGAGCGATGCTTCTAAAAACCCAAAAACATTACTTTTATCGGTAAATAAGCATGCAATTCTTCCCTTGATTCGATATTGCTTTACACAGCCTTCCAAACGTCGAATTTTTTTAAGGTGACAAGTACGGTTCGTCTATCCGGGACTTCGAATTTCGGAACTAAAGTGATATTGAGTACAAGCTTCTTCAATGTCCTCTCGAAGAGCGAACCTAAATTTTCAAACACTGACAACTGGGTGAACAACACTGAATTGTATAAATATCATCATAAAGTCGACCGGGAGCTCAGATGTTTAGTAACAAACAACCAACAAAGAACTGCGTCCTCCTACAATCTAATAAACTTCAAGTGATACATGATGTCTTAAGCTTCACAATATCCATTTTTTCCAGAACACCTTTTTGATTAGCTCCTGGGTACGTGCCATTTTCGTAACCGGACAGGGCTCCACTATTCAACTCAAATTTTACTATTACCGACCTAGCACGAACGTGCTCTGCTTTTGGCTGCTGCCCGGAAGCACCGAATACTAGTGAGACCAAATTTTATGATAGGAGAACCGTAAACAAGCAAAAATATTTTGATTACAAGAATATTAACCGCGCCATTCGACCACACCACCTAAAGTCTCAAACAATTGCGTTAGGGGACCCCGTGGATTCCAACCCGGTAACAATTCGATCGAGGCCGCCTGAAGCTTACATCGCCTGGGGTCCGATGTGGCATCTGTCGCTGCCCGATGTGCATCTTTAGTCTGCTCTTAACGAATGTTTGGATCCTGAGCAGTTACTTATGATAGTGGCGCAAAAAACGCCGATCGCAACTCAAGTTGCCGACTGTCGTCTAGAGGCAACTGTGCACCATATGTAGTTTTCTTGTTGGCGAGGCCACAGACCGGGTGCAAATCAAAGTGATTACAAACCAAGGCGTGATCCGAGTACATAAGCATCAGTCGGTATGATCGGCAAGCTTCCATTGGCTGTCAGTGACAATTTGATCACCTCCATATTCAAATGACTTTACCTTGGTTATCAAAATCGTATGCATTTAACTACTCCTAGTAAGACCCACATCAAATAAAAACAGGTGGTGGTTAAAGATACTTTGGTCTGCCCTTGATAGCCTTACATAACATCAGAATGCAGACTAGAAGACTTACCAGTGTTGAAATTTTATCTGCCGGGTGCCGGGCGAACCGGTGGTTCGGATCTGTCCTTGGATGCTAGCTTGTCAGTGACAGAGATTAACTAATGTCCGTTGATCAAATGGTTACACGCGCGTTTAGGAACATGAAGGATCAATGGGCTTCGCAAACAATCGGATAAATCTATCATAGACCGGATCGCCTACTTCAAATGTTGTTGCTAGAGAAAGTTAACGTTACCCAAAATCAGATTATGCCAACAGGCTGGTCAAGTCCCGGATGGAATCTAAAGACAATCACTGAAACGAGAATCAGCATATCAACGTGTGATTGTGGGAAGTGCTACAAATATTACGTAAAACAATACTCCCTCGATTCAAGGAAGTTCTTTTCTGATAACTGCACTAATTTGGAGATTCAAACTACCGTTACTTGGCCTAAAATTCATGTCACAATAAGATCTATCGAGAATGCAATCATCCACGGGTGCAATCGCAAAAATATCCCATAAACCAATGAGCGAAGAAACTTTGACGAAAGGTTGACCATTCATCAGAAATGGTCCATGGAATAAACATACAATTCTGCAGAAGTGGCAACGGTTTCTTTTAACAGAATAAAAGGAAAGAGCAGATAACCTGATCAACACCGTAATGTTATTTCGGATGCGCTTCACACTTACAATAAGGCAGTTTGGTTCACTCTACAGAGGACAATAACCGAAATGTTGGAAACATGGAACTACAGAGCTGTTTGACTTCATCTGAACCCTTCTGTCTGATTTGTAATTTCCCATCAGCGTGCTCTCAGTAAATCAGTTCACTTTCAGATCCGACGGTACTGGAAAGCAGCAACCAAAACCAAAAGCAGAGACGTACAAGTTCACCAATCAAAGAATTGAAACAAAGTGAGCTAGAGTAGGACTGGAAACTAAGGCAAGTGAATGAATTCCAACGAGCAGCACTGAGCAAGAGACGCATTCGCAACACGTCTTGATATCTTTTACACTATTTCGGTGGAGTTGAAATGACTTGTTATCAAAACGATTGTGTTACACTATCCTTAAGATTGACCTTGAACCTCAGAAATGGAAAATATTTAAGCAAAAGTATATACAATTGGAACAACAATAAAGAGCGTGCTAAAATGTTCAACATCTGTTATCCGTTAAACTGACACTTAAGAACATAAAAGTATTGGCATCTCCAAACGAAGCATCGGGAAAACAATTTTCTACAAACAACCTTTCAGAAGAACAGTCAGTCAAACATTATCAACGAAAACCGCGAACTTACAAACTCTGCTCAGCAAGAAAATAACCATATCAAATCTATCAGGGTCCGAACTGAATGTCTTTAAGTGTGTTGCACGGAAACAGAGAGAACAACCATGGACTAACCCGAGTGAATTTGCTCAAATCCCACCGTGGTACTTTGACAACACAATAGTCCAAACTGGGCTCAAAGCATGCAGTTGTGAGACCTCCGGTGACCTCATTGGTCAGCTCGGCCAAGCTATGCCCAAGGCACAGTTTGGCTGCGATATATGCCAAAGGATATCCAGTGGCTTTGCTGGCCAAAGCGGAACTTCGTGACAAGCGAGCATTCACCTCAATGATGAAATAGGTCAACGAGTTCGGATCCAGAGCAAACTGTATGTTACATTCACCAACGATGTGTAAGTTACGAGCGACCTGGCGATTTCAGCAGTGGAAATGAAGAAGTAATTAATGCGGTTACCCAAAGCGCATCAGACAATAGCTTAGGAACACTGAAAGCGAAAACCAAGATGACGGGACTGGCTACTTTTCAGTTGTTCAAAGAGAGGGATGTCAAGTAATGATCTCTATACCAAACAAGATCTCGCGGTCTGCGAGGCCATAAGAGTGCAACTAGGTTCGCAAACAATAAACTACTCAACTGCATTTCAGACTTCGACTGTGAAATTCATCCGCATGGCGATTTGTACAAAGAGCAGAACAACAGAAATAGGTTTAGCCACTTAATCTTACTGACACATCTGCACTCGTATAGTACAACACAAAGGTGAAACGGAATCGGGTGCACCTGTAGAAAATAAGAGATAAATCTAGATGAACCTAGAAAAGAAACCCTTTATCTGGTGACTTGAAAACGAAGATGAAGCGCATCTTGTATATACGCCTACCCGGTAGAAAAATTTCTTACTGTTAAATTAACGAGGAATAAACTCAGAAAAGACGAAAAAACCAAAGCGGAGAAGATCACTTAGACTCTGTACCTACCCAAAATTTGTAGTTTCTCTCGGACAAAAAACCGAATGAGAGTTTAAAGAACGAATAAAAACTTTGGACTTACTTTGATGGCGACCGATCGTAGCATATTATATTCCATATTCGAAAGTGTCTGACTTGGAGCCACAACTACCGATTCACCTGTGTGTATGCCGACAGGGTCCACATTTTCCATGTTGCAAACTGCGATACAATTGTCGTAAGCGTCACGCAAAACCTAGATGTGAGTTCGAGGGAAGTTGGGAAACATGAACACTTTACGACGACAATGCAAACATCAGTCGCGTTTCGAATGAAATATTCGTAACCATTTCGCTGGAATAGACAAGATTTAGTCAGATAAGGATCCTAATCCAAAATCATTTAAATTCAGCATCCGGACTGCGACGGATGCAACCTAACCAGCATAAAGTTTAGGAGAAATCTTGCAAGCCCAAACCGTTTATTAAAGAATGAGATTACGGAGAAAGAAGATGAAATCCTTTTTCTGTGTATTATTACGTTTAAAGGAATCCGATTAATTTGTATACAACAGGCAGTCGACCCATACCCGAAAGATCGATGAAAACTAGTTGAGATTCGGCTGTGCAGTTGAAGTATTTATGCTTATGGGCCTAAATGACCTCTTTGGCAATGATAACGGATGTAGTTCAATGCAAAATAAAATCATGATCTAGTTGCATGGACAATTCCGAATTTCCGATACACAACCATATAACGATACGCTATAAAAATGCTCCAAAAATGCGGGCTTCGTGAGCAATGGTAGACGTAGTTCATCCCAAAGTGGGCAAACGCACGCACACATTCAAGTCCGTAGGTACGGTTGGCCACCGTCGACTGTGTCCGATCAGTGGGTCACACACTTGGTTATGAGCCTTGAGAAACAGCTGAAGACGAGTGGAATTTACCCGAGGCGTTTACAGTAAATTTGGTCAGCTTTTATATCACAATGCAAAATAAAGAAAAATTAGACTTTTTTGGAGTTACTTTCAGTTTAGGAAGGCTGAATGTGTTGAAAAACAAATGGACATTATGAATAAACCAGCTTGTACTAAATCCATATTATTTCCTCAAATACAAGTAACATCGGGAATGCTGGTTTTTGCATTCAATCTTAGAATGGCAGTCTACAGTATTTCAGTTCGGTTGTATAGCAGCTGACTACAGTACTGTACATCCGGAGAACCAATTGTCTTGGTTCCTTGTTCAAAGTACGCTGAAACATGGCACATTTTAAGAATTCACGGTTGTCAAGATCCATAAACAACTACGTATTTTAATGAATACCGCACAGGTTATTAAAGCTACAGTAATTTCAAGACCTTAGTAAATGCTCTTTCATTTAGCCACTATGGGATGCTTGAAGCTGGTAAAAAGTGCTTCACAGGATTCAAATAGTCGGATAGTTTTTTGCTACAAACTTACTGGGCACAGCGTCTGTTCTCAGACTTAGTCAGGTAATTAAAGTGGGATTTTTCTAGCTTAACTGTACAGTTATCTTACCGGTGTCTTTCGATCCTGTTTGTATTCTTATAGTCTGGCTTTTTTTGCAGTGAAAAGGCGAATCAAGTTCAGTATTAGTGGTCCATCGAATAAAACCAAAATTGGTGTTTAAGTACATAGTAAACAGTTCTGTTTAATAAACAGTCTGTTATTGTTGTTAGTATTATTAGTATTAGGGAATAATAACATCCAGTTACATACAGAATCGCATAAAATGATTATGAGGTTACCAGGATGAATCAACACTGCAAATCCACCAAGCTCCAACTGGAAGTCTAGCTCAGTGTGCACGATTGCACACGCCATTGGTAGGATACACCAGGGATGTATCACGACGGACAACTTTAAATTACTACTAGTTTTAAACCGCAACCATCCCCTGAGTGATCGTTTCAAAGCAAAAAATGAAACAGATTGTACAACTACATTGAGTAGGAAGCTAAAGTGAAGACGTTTTGAAAGCTTTTTCACGTTTGGAGTGGCTCCGCAATACAACGAAAATTTACTGGACAGCGTTGGAACAAGTAAAACGACGGTGGAGTGTTAGTTCACTGTATAAATTTCGTTCAGCTTTTCCGTTCCTTTGGTATCGAATTTCAGACAAACCAGAACACTTGCTGGTGGTGAATGAATCTCAAACATTTCATCAAAGCACACATCGACAAACTCCCGTGGGTTTCATGGTCTGATAAATAAAAACGGCTGGGAAATATCACGTTTACCCTCGGTTCCAATCAAAAATAAAAAAATGAAAAGCCGCCGAAGAAAAACAATGAATCCAGAGACAAAACCTCATATTCCACTTCTTTCCATCCTTTCAGTGATTTGTCGATGAATATTTGCGTCGTTTGAGATAGCGCTCGTTGGGCCAACATTTCCAGCTGTTCGGCATTGTCCGCAAAACCGGACCCCATCCCACCAAGAGCGAAAGCTGCACGAATGAGAACTGGGTAACCAAGGCGATCACCAACCTCAACGGCTTCCTGACCAAGAGGACGTTTCAAAAATATCGATCAATTAATAAACACCAAGCATTTTAGACATTCACACTAAGATAACTGCGGTGAAAAAGTGACAACCAGACTAAAAATTAATTGCTGACAGAAACTGACCAAGAAGTTAGCGCTCCCAATGAAGCCACGCCTAACGTGGCAATAGGTAGCGATGACAACGATCACTCGCTAATTCAGAACACCAGGTAGCATACATGAATCAAACAAACCTGGCAGGTTTCAAAATTGACAGTAATAAGATAAGCATAACTGCAAGACACGAAGCGCGGTGTGCAGTAGCTTATAAAGTCGGGCACATGACTTTTCCCACCATGAGTCCAATTCAGCTCTTAGGACTACTACGAAACTTAGCACGTCATATCACCAATAATCAGACGCATAAAAGAGAAAAAATGGTAGCCGATGAAAGAATGCAGTAAGATCATGTAGAACGGAAGAGTTAGAATGCAAGAGGACCATTAGCCATGTATGCACTGCTTGAGGCACCCAAACCAGTAGACCAACCTCGTAAGAAGCCTCCTGACAACGGTTATGATTTCAACTTAGTTACTAACATTGTCAACCTAATCCGTCCTCCCATATCTACTGGTTTCTCCAATCACTACCCGATGGTGCACAAAACGCGTGTGTGGATAATGCCCTGATGGATCCCACAAATTTTCATGCCCGCATGTTATTGCCGAAACACGCTTAATTCATCAGCTTTGTGTCAGAGATGTCTTCATTCCGGCTAATTAATACTCCCCTTAGTAGTGTTAATCCTTTTCCAAGAAAAAGGAGGAATCAAATACCTGGACTTAGCTTTCCTTTCGAACAGTCAGAAGAATGACGATGGACGCCAGCCATCTAAAACTGCCTTTCTTCAAAACAAGGAAGCTAGTTCGAAAAAGGGACCAAAAGCTGCATTTCTAGGGAAAGGAAAGTATATATATATACATATATATATATATATATATATATATATATAG
>LUCM01008927.1:15794-32433 GCA_008360955.1 Fasciolopsis buskii | reverse complement strand
CCGCGTTGCGAATATTTGGGTCAGGGACAACCTTGTATTCATCACGAGAAGCAAGAGTCAAGTTTCGTAACAGACCGGAAACTATGCGCCGTCTGGGAGTCTCATTGGCCCACCAGCTATTAAGCGCAAACAAACAGGCGTACAGTCAAGAAATTTTACCTCTTCAGGTAGAGGAATATACTTGGAATATCGATTCTGATTCGTTAGAAACATCCGGCTGGAATTCCTAGGAACACAACTAAGAAGAGGACAGTCTCCAACGCCAAGTGGATCCTGACGATTAGAAAAGAAAGATAAACGTTTCGATCGGACAGGTTTCAGCCTGGCTAGCGTGTTGTTCGTTGCAAAGTAGAAGGATCATACGGGGGTACGTGGAATTGATAAGTAGCCACTCCCCATTTTGTCCGATTTTTTCGATGGAGCCTCGCGGACTTCCCACCCACGCAGGATCCAGAGTGACAAACCTCTGAGGATCGTTGTAGACGGTTGCGACTTGCTCATTACACTGGCGGTGGAAGAGTAAAGTGACAAAGCATACCCCCCTTCCCATAAAGATGTATGCGAAGATCTTTTGATGTGAAACAAGTGCCCCAAGCAGGTATTCCAAGAATGTTGAACAAATTAGTGAGGTACTCAATAACGGCGGATGTTCAAGTATTGAAATAAGAACAGACAAAGGGAGAGCGAGACGATTCATCGACGATTGTTAGCAGAATCTTATAAGGTGTGAAGGATGGTAGTGGTCCTTTGAAGTCTATGCTGTCTCTCAAAGGCCTGGGTTGATTTGATGAGGGTCACATGCGATGACTTGAAAATATTTGGTTGCACCTGCGCGCAAATTTGACAGCGAGATAAGGCGTTTCACCTCTTGGAGAGAAAACGGGAAGTTTCGTGCGCGAACAAAATGAAGCATGCGAGTGACTCCCCGGGTGGCGTAAAGACACATGGAGTTGGCATAAATCGAGTCGAACGTAATTGAAAGCACAGACACGTCGAGATAGCGCACCAGACACCGCCCTTGGCAATTAACAATGTCGTACTAAAATGCAGTTTTAATAATCCTCTGTAGGTCGCCAAACTTAAGGTGCTATCGACTGTTGGTCTGTCACCAGCCGAAAATGGTTGGCAGTCATTAAATTGTGTCACTTTCAACGCGTTGACTGAAGAATGCCGCTTCTCGATAAAAGAAAACCGCTGGCCTGATACTCTGTTTATGGGTTATCGCAATCGCAGTGTCTGATGCATCGCTTCCGACAACTAGGGTACGCCGGGTTCAGTGGTTACTGTCATCGCATTCTCTATTTCTTTCTTCATTGACTCAAAACAGTAGAAAACGCAAGTAGGTAATGGGAATATCCGGTTCGTGATAAGCGGGTTTATTTTATTCTAAAAGTGGGAGACCTATTGGGAGTAGTACGCAAACTTTCCGGCTATCAGCTCTTGTTTTTTAAGATTCTGGTAAGGGGGTAGCTCCTTGAGAAGTTTTAATCACTCCGGATTCGATGTTGCAAGACTTTTGGAGACCTCGGACTCCGAAATCCCCATTATTCTGACGGTTATTGTAGTTTTTTCTTCATTAGACCTTGGATCATATTTCGTCCATATTTCTAGAAAGCGTTGTAAGTTCTGGCACTGTGTCGCAGGATGGTTGCTGCAGATCTGGATGTTGCTTGCATCGTCAAATGTGCCTGATGGTCTTTCCATATTGAATTTATTAGTTATCATTCGTTGGGAGCATGAGATGCCGTTGGTGATGCCGAAAGTTGTGCGGGGAAAAGGGTATAGATTGTCACAAGCCTCGGATGCTGTATACTTGCTTTCTTCGCTTTTAATAGGAATCTGGTGGTAAACACTCTTTAAATCGAACTTGCTGAATACCTCGAACTGAGAGATTCGCATCAATCGGTCCATTCTTGGGAAGATTTAAGCATCCAGGTAGGTGTATGGAATTATTGTCTGACTATGGTTGATGACTACACTTTTTTGTGGCGTTCGTTGGATGTCACTAGGATTTGAGCTGTCCATGGATACTTCAGAGGATTGATAATATCCGCACTCAACAGTTTTTTCTAATTTTTGCTCGAATGAACCATTCGTCCGTGGTGGATGCCGCTGGGAGTGTGTGGCTATGGACCGACAGTTGGTTTACAGCTAGAAACGCAGTCGCTATTTGCGCTGCAGCAAGATTACAGATGGGAATTGTGGGTTTGCCACCTTCGAAAATTAGCCCTGTCCGTTTGTATTGTTGAGTGAAATTGTGCCCCAGCAGGACATCGACGCACAGCCTTGATACCACGGACAATTTGACATGTTTATGGATGATTCCTTTGGCCTTCGCACGCGACTTATGTCTCTTAACACTGTCCTGTTATGCGCCTCAGAGGTATGACTGCTTTGGATAGGGATACGAAAAATCTGGTTCCCAGTGGTATCGCTAAAATATGCTAAAGTAATTTGGATACCGGTACTGAGGTTAGGCGTAAAGTATGGGTCTTTAAAACCCAGTCAATCATACAGGCTGTTTCCTAACGCCTAAAATGTGGTAAGACATCTGCCCTACCCACTAACCTAACATTCTTCATTTTTTTACTAAGTCACTCTGTTCTTGTCCTTCCTTGTTCATACGGGGTTTTCCCACTCTCTGGTTCACTGTTTTTTTGCTTTCCATTCCGCCACCCTTGCTTGCGTTTGGCTCTTTTTTTCGATCTTCCTTATTCGGCTTTGATATCTCAAACGGCTTCTGGTTTTCCTCACTCTCGACCGATTCCGTTTGTGGGACTTGGTAGAGTGAATTTTGTTCACAGAACGTCTAAATTTCAGCGGTTTTTTACCTCGAGGAGGGCACACAATATAGGCAACTGTTGTTGTTTTAGAAGCTTCAGATTCTAGTCGATCTGTTGGCAACACATCCAATGGTTCATTGTGTGCTTGAGTTATCAGATTGATGGAGATCGCCTCAGCTTCGACAGCTGAATTCACTTCCTCGCTTCTCTGACCGTCATTCATAGGAGCATCAAGTTCGTTTGGGGGTCATCATTTCCTGAAGCGGTGGTATCAGAAGCGAAATTGGTAAACTCCCCATTGCGCCGAAATGGAGATTGATTGGTCAGTTCCCCTGAATGGTCCACGCAAAATTCCTCCCTCTTCTTCATTACCGTCAGTTTCAGCTCCCTCGGCTTCGTTATTAAATAAGAAAGTAAGGAGAATTCTTCTAGCATCGTCACCCATGTTATTATCGCAACACTGCCAACTAGTATTCACCAGATTTAGCAGATGAATTTATCATCTTCACGAATCTGAAGTTCAGTTTCCAATTTTTCCACGCCCCAGACAGTCGATTTCGATCATTCTTGTCCATTGGTTCAGAAAGTTGAATGATATCTGCATGGGATGAGCTGGCTGCAAGTTAATAGTAGGTTCATTTCTGTACTCTGACACCGCAGAAAATGTGATGAGACGTCTGCTGTACTTCGGCCGCAAATCCTCGATCGGTCCTACCTCGCGGCCGCTCTCTCAAACTCCCACCAACTCTAGTGAGGAAGACCAAGTCCAGGATTCAAAAAGTTCGTTTATTAATCAAAACCGAATAGCTTTATATTAGTTTTGGATGAGCAACTCTCACTGATTGATTGTTCTGCCGGCTAATTCGGTCCCTCGGCACTCATCTACTTTTTAATGCAGCGTTTTTGCTCCGCTTATCGGTTGGCATAATCAGCGCGAAGTCGCCGCAGCTGTCTTAATCTCTGATCCGGTTAGAGGTTATAACGAGTCACTACCCACTACCCTTACACGGACACTGATTTTGCGTAGATTTTAAGATTGAGACATGTTTTTCGGATCCTTGTGTGTCATTTCACCCAGTTCACTCTGTTCTCTGAGGGCGCCAATGGTTGACAGATGTGTCAAGTTGTGCAATCCACGGCTTGTAGTAAACGTTGTAACATCATAAGCAAGGGCCTGGCTCGTCCGAATCCAGTTAAACTAGTGATTAGAGTCTGAGATCCCCAGTGCGGCGCTCGGAGACCTTGCGTGTTGCAGCTCAATGCCATAGTCACTGGTGTTTTCGCACTCGAGATCAGTTTTTTATATAGTTATCCAATTTACAGTCGATCTGTCATCATTTCTAGTTCATTGTTGTCTTGAATAGACTGTGGTTTGTGATACCAACCAAAGTCATGTCAGATCAGTACAAATTTAATGATTATCGAGGCTAAACCAAACCTTCCTTCGAGTTATTACTTATAACGCTAGCTGCGAGTTTTCCTTCGCGCCTCTTCCGTCTGGTGATTCCTAGTAAGTAATGAACTACTTTTCGACGCTTAACCGGTGAGTCGAGCATCGATGGGTTTGATTAAATGTTTCAAAATCACGTTTCTGATAAATCAAAGTTACTAGCAAAGTAACTATGTCGCTTCGAACCTCGTAGTTTTGGGTCAACTGTTCACGGTAATTTTTCTGTCTTTTACTTCCCTCATTGGTGAAGTTGCAGTGTACGTCATTTTCGGTAGGTGAGCTGCACTCAATAGGAGGTTGCCAAGCGGGAAGTTGACCCATGGTGGGAGGAATCGAACCCGCGACCTTCACGTCCAAATGCCACGACTTTGTCTGCTTTAGGGTTACCGGTCAAAATGACGTTTAGTTTGTCTCCGGGCAGATTTATCTTTCTTACCAGATTTCGTTTTTCAATATGGAGAATTGGTTTGTATGTTCATATCATTTACCAAACGTTTCTGTTATATCTTCAGGTCTTGGTAACGTGCCTTCACACCTTGTAATAATTACCATAAGGATTGGTACGCAGTCTCTAAACAATTCTCTTGATGAAATTCATCCTTAGGTGTTCCAATCTCTTCGCAGTGGGATGCCAAGGGTTACCCTTATGCCATCCAAATTGCCCAGTTTGGTTTGAGCCACTACACCAAAATGTTAGATCTGAAACGAAGCACAGGGCCTGTGACCCATAACGGCAACCCACTAAGCCCAACGGACCTGGATTTGAAGAACGCGATAATCAATGGATTACATATAAAGCTACAGGAACCGCGAAATTGGGCTAAAGAAGCGGACGGATCTATTCGCTTCTTCAGTAAGTGTTCGAAAAAGTTCTCTAGTACATGGTGTTCTTTTCAACACTGTTCCGTATTCTCAGTTTGAATTTATGTATCCCAATGGCACCAAGCGTCCGGACAGTAGTCTGCACTATTGAGCTTACATTCTGCTGCTTCAGTTTCATTCAATACAATAACTCCCCGCGTTTTCGCATTATCTGCTAAGTTATACGCAAATGGTAGCTACCACGAATGTTACATTTTTAATAGTTTGAAGTTTCATGGATAGCAGTTTTGGATACCGTATGATTTTCTGTCATTTAGTGGCTTCTGGTTATCTCCATATATGATCTGGCAGTCGTACCATGTAGTGGAATAGGTGCGTTTCCTATTTATTACATGCTTACTCATGAGTGCCGTGGAAAGGACGTGCTCAGTAACCACTGGAGTCCTCTTTACGAGGCGGGCGAAAAGCAACCGTGACTGAAAATTAGTGTGACGAATAATTACTTCAATAGCTGCTGCCGGCGAAGAAACGAGCGTCTCTTATTCCAACCCATGTCCTGACTGTTAAATTACTGCCAGATACCACCAAGTGACGAGGAACTTGCGATACGAGTATGTGGTACATACAGTGGTCTTTTAGTGCGCGGAGTTGGTAGTTGCTTCAAATCAACAAATGAACTGCATGCCACGGTATACTGTCAAACTATTACTAGTCCAAACGACTCCAGCAACTTTTCTAAAGGAAACTGTAGCAGCTATTACCCATTGTATATCTGCACCACGCAGGATGGTATGAAAAATTGCAGCTTGACAGATTTATCTGGTGATAGACTTGGTTGAATGAACTGTTTAAGCGAACGGTTCAGTCCATCTAGTTGTCTTCGGGGCCGGCGTACTAAGTGTGGTAGAACAACAAGTTACCCCAGCAAGAACACTTGAAACTTCTAAAATGGAGGTTTGTCGCTCTCTTTCGCTCGGGCGGCGTTGGGATCAGATTGATCACCTAGTTTTACCTTATGTAGTTCTATGCTGCCTTCCCCCTGTGTGTGTATTGGGCTCTGGTGACTATAGGACTTGTCCCCTCCACTTCACTCATACTTCAAACGTATCCTGAGAAAAATTCAATGCAGTGCATTAATCGAAGATTGTCAATCGTTGCGGTCTGCACCAATGGGCTCAAGTCATGTTTTGGTTCAAACTCGCCTTCGCTTTCGTCTTACCTGTGATTATATTGACACGACAATCATCCACCCTACACAGCTGTTTCTGGTCGATAATCGCCTATTTGAGTTCCAGCCGGGGTTTTCAACGCTGGATGTCACCAAGGTGATAGGTCTTCTGGGAATACATAGGGCAGCTGCGTCAGGTGGACCGTCTCCGTCCTTCATCAAGGACAGTGGCGAAGTACTGAGGTCAGAGTTAAAAAAATTTGGGATCCATCTGGGTAAGCTAAGAAATCCGGAAGGGCTGGTGTGCATCCGTGATCCTACCGATTTATGGGAGAGGTGATGGGTTGCCGTGTGAAAATGTCTGGGTGATTAGGAACACCGGTCCACGAAAACCTGGTAGGAGTGAGGCCATTAGGGTATGTGACGGTCACAGCTTCACGCTCAAGAGCGTAGTCTGAGCCATTAGGGAGACCACTTTAAGACAGCTTAGTTTGTCTGTTTGAGTGGTGGACCTTCTACCCATTCATGTAAGTGGAGCAATGCAATTGAATATCAATCCTCCGTGAGCAGTAGAGGTCACCAGGAAAACAGGTATTCTGAAAAGACAGTGCAGCTATGCCAGCTGGGTTTTCTCAGTTCTTTTTCAATGATCCTGGGGGGGGGTTAATATTAGATTTAGCAAAACTCCGTGCACTAATCAGATAAAAGAGGCAAATACTTAACGACTAGTGTAAATCAGTTATCGTACAAGAGAGATGATAGGTGTCATCATGTGAAAACGATTGGTGAATTATTTTGATAGGTATTGTATCCAAGGTGCTCGCTCACACTATCCTCCGTCGATTACCTATTGCTGACAGGTGACGAACGCATGAGGCCCGAGCCGTTTCTGATCTGACCTAGGCCCTATTGGTGGCGTCTTCCCAGTGCGACAGGTGTTGAGAAATTGAAACGATCCACTCAGGCCGACAGTCTCTGTTTCTTTCTGACAGCATCATTCAGTTTAACTGGCCTTGTAGTTCTTTGGCTCTGTTTTTCCTTGAAGTGCAGATCAAATAAAAAGTCTTTCTTTTTTCGCCTTGTGGTGTGCGACCATCGAAAGTAAAGCGCGTGTTCATGGTTGTCTTCCAGTTGAGTTCATTATAGGAAGTGTTGTTTGTCAAAGTTATCCTCTTTTAATCTTTCATTTCAACTTTATGGTTGAGACCGCCATTTATCTGACTTAGATTATGCTGACGTTACGGTGCTCATTGAAGATGCAAGTTAAAAATATTTTCTGACCATCTGAACGACAGTTTGCACCTCTGTAGTGTATACTGCTTCTGCAGTTTTGGTTGGGTCACGTGTTGCGTATGACGAACACTCGTCTACCATACCGTGCCCTATTTTGTTTTCCTCCCAAGGAATGGAAGATGCCATATGGAAGTCAGCAGATGACGTGGCAAGGTGGAATGAAAATGTACGGCGAATTTAGGTAAAGTAGATGTCTCACGTTTTCGTGATTGGGGTACGAAAGACCCGCTGGAGACACTGAAGGATATGGCAGTGAACCGTGAACAGTGGCGATCGTGTTGTCATTTTCTATCGAATCAAAGTGATTGACAGAGTGCGTTTGTACAGTTAGACTGTGTTCCGTATGTTGGCCACTGCAGCATTCTTTTCTTTCCCCGCGGTATAATGAAAGTGTATGTGCTGTTCAGTATTTGAGCAATACTAAACAAATTCATGTGCATGCTTCAGGTTTTCTCTATGTACTTATAGTTATTCTGTTGTACCCTGAGTGCTGAAAATTCATCGAAGTAGGAAGAATGCATTTATCCCGGGCAGCTAAGTTTATTGGTGGTGGGCGATGTGTTGTCCTTTTGTATCGAATCAGAATGATTGAAAATTACGTTTATACAGCTGGACTGTGTTCCGTGTGTTGGCTACTGCACCATTCTTATCCTTTCCTGTCTGTGTTGGTCCATTCCCTGTTCCCCTTGGATATTCGCTTTTTTATGGAAACATATAACTTTTGGGAAAAGGCAGCGGTCAGCAATGCTTGCCTCGCTGTTTAACGACGAACGATAATGATGATGGTGAACACTGCCGCGAGTTAACGACTAAATTTCCGCGGCTTTTTCCTGTTTAACTTAAGAGTAAAAATATGTAGTTCCATTTTATGAGTTGTTGATTCTATTTTTTGTCATGCAATGAATTTATTTCACCGCTGTATTGCGTGCAGATCTTATTGTCGCTAGCAGACAGCACCGAATAGCCAAATAGGGATATTCTATACATCAATCTGTTCGATTCGTTCTCTGATTCCAGTTGCCGAAGCCAGCGCAGAAACTGGTCTTACCATACACCTAGTGCACAACTCTACATGGCGTTATCTTGTTCTTGCTGGACGACAGTGGCAAGAGGGCAGTTTGGTCGCTGTGCGTGTTCTGTGGTCTAACAACGCGTTTGAAAACGGGATTCTTGTATCTTCACAGTCCGTTTCAGCCGTGAATCCTCACAGACAGTTGAGGACATTTAATCTTGTCTATGCATGTAAGAGTGCACCCTCAAACCAGAATGTGAGTTTGCCTAATACCGACAATAGCTCATTTGAAATGAGTACTTTTCGGAGCTAACTACCAGTTATGAGATGACACCGTGCTACCTGTATTTTTTTACTTTTTGACCATCGCCACAGTTCCGTTAGCTCTACAGCCACATCAAACTGCAATGGAGAAGTCGTAATTCACCAGAATTCGCTGCTGTTTTTGGAAGAGCTGGATGCGATTACTCGTACACTTGGAATAATGAGTCAAGTTTAATGTAGTAGCGACCTGATTTTTGTATACGATAAATTTTTACTAGCAAGCTCGGATTTTTTGCTAACGGCGTTGAATAGCACTAGCAGAACTATACGGTGGATAAGATGTATCTAATAAAACGCGACCCTGACTGCGACCTGGTGGACTTCAAGCCTTAAACCTATGCGAACCAGTCCACAGGTTATTTTCACATCTTTTCACCAAATTGTGAGCCAACTGTCTCTACCCCTCTTCCATCCACTGCGTGTTCTGGTGAACAGCGTGCATTCTCGTAGATGATCTGCCGGCATGCGCCACACCACCCAATTAACGTATTTAGTTTCAGTCATTCTAAAGACCGGCCCGTGGGACCTAGTACTCAATGTTTCAAACCCTGTTACTGGTAAAATTCCACCGTCGTTTTAATAATACTACGTGTACAACGGGGCTCCAACATGGACAGTTTTTCGCAACACACTTAGCAAGATGACCGCCCCGACTGTGGTTAGCACTGACACCATACTTAACCAATGTGTTTGAACTCTTAAATTTATTTAAACACGTGTGGTTTGCATTCAAGAGTCCTGGCTCAGTGAACTTACTGAGGATGACCCAGTGCTCCTTGAAAAATTTCAGTCCTTTCGTCGAGGCAGAGTTCAATGCAAGAAGGCGGACGGCGGTTTTGGAACCTGCATCAATAGCCAACGGTCCCGCAAGTCCAGCATTGTTTTATTCTCTTCAGTAGCGGTGTTGACTGAGTGGTGTTTTAATGCCATCCAAAACTTCCCCTCTGTTTTGTTCTATACATGGTATCGCTCTGTTCTATGGTGCTTTCATGCCTTTTGTTGTCTGATGGTTTACGCTTTGTTTTAACCACACTCCCACTTTTCTCCTACTCATTTTTGGTTTAGCTGACCTGTCCTATCCGTGTGAGGGGCAACACAATCTTAGACAGAGTAGTCGCCAATCATCCCGATCTCTTTCATTTACGATTACACTTTTTCGTTTCTTCCAGCACTCTTTCTCATTTCATCTAGACCTATCATATGTATTCCCTGTTCATACCACTCATTTGTTAGGACGAAACAGATCAAAGCTAAGAAACTCTACCATCCCATACTGCTGAACTCATTTATTCAGAGAAAATTTTCAAGCTTGCTCGCTCCTGCAAAACTGCGTCTACGGTCGGTCAGCACGGCCCATGTTCCACTCTTCACAGACTAGGAGCGATTTCTCTCTTGGATGTTATGGCTGCGGTTGTCAAAAAACCCTTTGTTGTTGGTGCTGTGTCGGCTCCATTGAAATCTGCAGCGGCCGTTCCCATACCCAAGCACAACCTCGAATATTTTATCAAGGCAATTTTGTCCCATTGCCGTGACCTCTTCTAAGTTCAAATTAACTGAACATGCTGTCCTCGGTGGTCTGATACCCTCTCATTATCCCTGATGATCTCTTTCAGTTTGCTTATACTCTGGATGCAGTTGCTTCACTCTGCCCTCTTGTTTCTGAAAGTTTAAACAGTCCCACGAAGTCATTCCGCTGTATCTTTTTATATTATTTTTCTGTCTTTGACTCAATTCCCTGTCCACTCCTTCTCCATAAGCTCGCATCTTTTGGGTGTCCTGTTTCTATATAGTTGTGTTTGAAAGACCACTTCCAGTAGAGCTCGACGAACTAAACTTGGTTATCACTCATCCAGTTCCTTACCTATCCATTCTGGTGTTCCTCAATGTTTTCTCTGTTTTACTCTTTTGTTCCATAATTGGTTTTCCGGGGCTACTCAAGAAAGATAGCACTTTTCTCAATGACTAAATATTGCTTTTGTTTCATAGCTCGGGTTGGAAAGCTTCAGAGTTTTGTGAGCGCTGAGCTTGGCGTTTAGATCGCAAACGTCTCATCACCGGCCGAGGTGACGTCATCAGAGGGTAAGCCTAACCGTTCTCATTCTTTGGCCTTCAAAACCCTCAGCATGGTCGGGTGGGTGTCTCAGCCTGTAATTTGGCTACTCACCCTGAACGCCCCTCGAAATGCTCCCAAATGGTCTTTGCCTGTGATGAACTTTGCACATTGTTTTTTCTTCTTTCATCGTTCTTGACCATTGTTCTCCTCCTTCACCACTGGCGGTGGTCAGACGGATAGCACAATGGCGTTCGGACATGAGAGTCGTGGGTTCGAACCCTCCCACCGTCAATCAACTTTCTCACTTGGTATCCCTCTGTTGGCCGCGGCTCCCTTTCTAAAAAATGATGTACACTTTTGTTTCATTAATAACAAAATCTGTACATAAATGCGTGCATAATTTAGGAAAATTTCCTGTTCGGCCATTGAATATCTTAGCAATGTCTGCCCACCATTTTTCATGAATTGCACGAATACAGCATTCCGTTGTGCATCGATCGTCGCTCAAAGTGGAGAGCCGATATTCCCCAGATAGGTCAAGGTTATTGGTCCATGACTTGACGGAGTGGAAAATTTCAACCCGTTGATTTTCTGGGGCTGGCCGTGGTAGATAACCGATTTTGGATCCGCAGGGCCCCAAATCGGGGTTGGATGTTGGAAACGCTTGGCGTTATGTTTCACTGCTACAGTCGATGCCGTTCTTCCATTTGAAATGTGCCTCAACTTGTTATTCTTTGGATTCATGATCTTACGATTTTGTGCACGAGCTGTTTAAATTCAGTATTTGTCAAACTAATTCCTTTGTGATTTTCATAGGACAGCGTCTTCCCTTTATCGTACATTAGTGAGGTAACTATCTTACAGCATTTTTTTTAGGAATTTGCCAATTTTCCTGGATAGGCTCGAGTAGTTATTGTTAACTCCGATGCTGATACGTTACTCTCATTGAAGAACGACGGTGGTATTCCACATGATCCAATTATTTTGCGCTCTGTTGTGCGTAGTTTTGTTTCCCCTGATGCACGAATCAACGTCCCTCTGTTGATTTAATTTCTACGCCTTATGCACTTAATAAAGCAATCGAAGCCGAGCATCCTTGGGACTGGAGGATTCCCAGTTGACGTGAGTGATAACTACCCAGTAACGTGCGACGAATTCCCCCGCCGTCCATTGAAACCTCAGCTACTCCTTCTCTGTCCATCTGGTGAAGGTTTTTTGATCGCAGATTGCCTTCATGCACTTTTGCTCGCTGGAATAGCCCATCCGGGAGCTAAGTAGTTGGTCGTGCAAAGCACGATGCCATTCATTCAACCATCTAATTGTTTTAGTCAGGATTTGATCTGGCCTCTGACAGTGACTTGCCAGACATAGTTTGGTCTTTGGCTTGCCACCCTACATAGTTCTTTGGGTCGCGGAGTCACACAAGCCATTACGTCACGTCAAGGTACAGTTTGGTTCAGATGAACTCCCATTGCCTTTGCGTCCCTTTCCGACTGTTTACAATCTTTACATTATGCAACTAAGTGATTGAATTATGTCGTTCAGTTAATATTTATTGTCCTATGAATCCTCGTTTCAATGTTCCTCGTTTGCATCTAATCATCAGTCTAGCTTCATTTCGTTAGAAGTAGGTTTGATGTGATTTTCGACGCACAGCTCACCACTGAAAACTACGGAGCTACTCTACAGCCGTCTGATGCTGGTTAATGTTCGGTTGCCGTATTTTTCCCTGGAAGGGGAACGCGTATGCTGGCTAAGAGTTTCAAAATAGAGCGGTCGTTTGGGTATTCGGATAGGCTCTCGACGGTTTGGTATACATTAGCACCTTAATCCAACATAGGCTTTTGCGTGCTCACAAGCCATTGCTTATCAAGTAGCTAAACTCAGTGCAGTTTGACAACTTGTGTATCGGAGCCAACAACACGGAAAACCTCAGAGCGCTCTTAACACTTGTTGGTTTCCCATAGTAAGACGTTTGATTTGATTTTCAAATCATTTTTGACTAGTCTTAGCAGTAGGTATAAAAGGTCGTTGGTAGTGCCATGATTGAGCGTTGATGCTACAAAATAAATCACATGGCATTTCTGTTTTCATACCGTTTGCTTGTCTTTTAGGAACGTTATTTGTCGGTTTCACGGGCGCAAGATACAGCGACGTTTTGGATGCCTCATTGCGTCGACAACTTACGGTCTAACGACTTATTGCCCTTTCGCTTGCTTTTGGCTCGTGACCTTTTCTCGGATTTATTCAAGGCATTTGGAGCAGCCAAATTGGGCATCAGTCGCTTTGCAAATTCACGACACACACGAAGGGACCAAACAGCCTGGCCAGAAGAATCTGATATTGGTAAACAGTAAGTCTTCCGAAGACATAGTTCTGCATTTTATCGCGTGAATTGGTTTTATGCGTCGGGTTGAATCCAGCCTCATCTGCACAGCTTAAATATCGACCGCAGATAATATATTTAAATGATATCTCAATCATTTTCTAATATTCGAAAATAGAGTGGCCATGTCGACAGCTTTTCGCGAATGAGCTAGGCCACTATTCGCACAGACTTCCCTGTTGTGAAAAATGACAACCGCGGTCGAACAAAATGTTTGCCTACGAATTGTGTTCCTTTATTAACATAATAATAGGGTTTAACCTGTAAAACAGAATAGCGATATGAAATTGCCGTATCCCGTTAGGAGCCGATGACGGATTGTTCATCTCGGAAGATCTTTGATTGAGGCTGGACGATTTAAGTGCACACCATGCCCTTTCATCATAGACGTCACCGCACATTGTACCCTACGATTGATGCCGTCTTTGGTTGGTCTGGAACCAGTGTTTAGGTCCTAGGTTAACTACCAGTTCACGAGAGATTGTGTGAAATGTCAGTCACGACCTGCCTTCGATTGGTAAGAATTCGAAATAAGCAGGAAATAGTTGAGTTCCTATAGATATTCTTTTCGAGAAGGTATGGAACGGAAGGTAGAACGTGTGAGAACAGCACTTAGGAAGGTAGTTGTTTAAGGGATGAGTCGGATCCAAAAGATTTTTATGTGCAAACGTTTCACACGCGGATAGATGCATGTCAAAGTTTGATGCAGAGTTCTTTCTAAGACAACTAATAGTTAACAAACCACGATGAAGGGTTCAGAAGTGTTTCTTTAGTAAACCAGCAAGAGTGACAGGAGAATAATAGAGGAGAGCAGGAAAGACACTGCTAAACAAATTGGGAGATAGTGTTTTGCTCAACTTGGAAATGCCAGTCTTTTTATATAGAATAATAGTCTTTTAAGATTTTTTACACAATTGGAGATGTGGGAGGACCATCTATTTTTATTTATAGCAATTCCCAAGTACCTGACGGATTCTACCCTTGAGAAACAGCACGGTGTGACGAACAATCTCGTTTCCAGTTATTCATAATCGTGCCAATACATATCATTAAATGATTTACTATAAATAAAAGGGAGATGATAGATTGCAGAATGTCCACTGGTTTTGTGTGTCTGTGTGTGTGTGAAGCGGTTGGCGGTCGAAAGTATTGGTTGTGGGGTTGTGATTCACATCCGTGACCCAGATGTCCAGGGATTCGAGAGATTTTGGGATGTGGCGAGTGGGTCAGGAAGGCTTCAGTGTTTGTACGAACTGCTTTTGGGAGCGCAGCGGGGAATCTTAGATATAAATGCGTACAGCCTCAGATATACATAAGATTCGGGACTTCACCAGTCTTGATAACCAACCTACTCCAGACTTTGTAGATTATTCTGAACGCTTCAGTTACATCCGGGGCTGGAATCAACCAAGTGTGAACACAGTACTGGTGATAGTTTTAATCTCTCCCGTGTTTAACCAAGCCGGGTGATGTTCCCGAATGCGTTCTTATAGACATCTGAATGTATGGTCAATGTATGCCGCCCCACAGGAGCAGGTGAATGATTACGTTCAGAATGAGGCCACAGTATCCGGCACACGCTGACTGCACAGTTGGCTTTGATGTAAACAGGATTTGCAGTTTTGCTTCGTAGAACGTTGTATTGACAACTCCGGATAATCTATGATAGATGACTTCCGCCGGAATGTCGTCCTTAAAGGTCAAACCGATGTACAGGGCTTTCTTTTCTACAGTTGCTTTCTCATGTTCTTCAGACTGTTTCATGGTTTTGTCAGTGAAACATTCAGGATATCCGTTCTGCCGAAACACCTCCCATAGGAAACGAAGCTTCTCTTCTGTGGTATCTTCAGTGCAGTTTTCCGTGCCCTATTGACCAAGCAACATTACATTTCGCTTTACTTTAAGCAACGCGAAACTGCTGAAATGGATTTACTGACCGTTCTGTGTAGCCTTCCTATGTACGGATAATTGTGCGAAGTCATCCACCCCACGATTTAGACAGACATTGAAGAAGGCTATCCTGTTGTTTTCTTCCCCTTAAAGTTTGAATTTGACATTCCGCACGAACCTTGTTGAATGTGCGCAGCGTGTGATCCTGGAATTATCATCTGCCGCGCAAATGATATCGTCAACATAATGTTTGTAGAGTACAGACTGTCGGATCAGTGTTGGAAATGGAGTATTTTCAAATTTTGTCATAGAGACATCTGCGAATAAGGGCCCAATAGGCGATCCCATTGCTACCTCATCTTTTTGACAATAAACGTCCTCATTGTGTTCGAATTGGGCATTCTATATACACGTGAAAAGGTGCTGTCTCAGTTCATCCACCAGAGCACCTGCGTCGATATTGTTTTCAGGAATGGATTCGCACAAATAATCAACTATTTCGCTAATCGGTACGTTTGTGAACAGTGAGTGGTTCTGTGCTACTTGAAGAAGGGTCATTCGGATAAGCAGATCGAGAAAAAGTAAACAAACATTCGACACATTTTGAGAGTTTAAGATTTAAGCCGGAGTAAGCAGAAGAATCATGAACGAGAGAGGTACAAATTAGAAAGTTAAGGAGATCTTTAATTCCCGATATAGACTGGCAGAGAGCAATGTCATCTGAATAATTGACCACGGAAACTAACATAGAGGTCGAAAAGAAATAAGGAGAGTGGACAGCTCCTTGAAGGACTCCAGAATTATTTGCCAACGGAGTTGATTTTTTTCGTCCCAGTCTCGTGCATTGAGTTCGGTTGGTGAAGTAGTGCTAGCCATGCCAAGGCACGATTGGGACAGCCGATTTGTTCTAGTTCGCGAAGAAGTTAGGTACGTGGGACAGATTCGACTGCAGAAGGAAAATCCAAGACACTACATCGAACAGATTTGACCGATGCATCCAAGGCTTTGTTGATATAATGAGTCAAGGAAGTGGACCTGTGTGGTTTGTACGCAAACTGAAGAGGGTCATCAGGGACGCCGACAGACGTTACATGACTCAGGATGGCGTGTTCTGTTAGTTTATGGCCGCATGTTGTAAGAGCGATTGGACGCAAACGTTTGGCTGGAATACTGGAGTCACTAGATTTAGAGATGGGCACATAGTGACTTGTCCCCAACAGTCGGGAATGAAATGTTTAAGTAGGGAGGTATAAAGAAGGGAAGTAAGCCCATCCTTGCGTTAATCCGCACCGTACTTTAGGGTTAGTCAAGACATACCATCAAGACATGTGGTTATTTTGGTCGGGCGAAGGATTTTGAACATTTCTTCCGTAGAAAAGGGTGTTACTCCAGCGCATTCATTTGGGAGCCATGAAATTGCTGAGTTGATACTTTCTACATCTGCAATGCAAATTGCTG
>LUCM01008927.1:0-10290 GCA_008360955.1 Fasciolopsis buskii | reverse complement strand
TTGGAGAATTTCGTCAGTAACTCAGCGAAAATAACCTCGACCGGTGGGGATGACACGTCTTCGGATGTATCTTTATAAATTGTTTTGCTTTGGCGGTTAGGCTCATAAAGGTATTCGGGCGTGAAATGACTAAGCCATGTAAACGAATGACCCGTTACGCCCTTACCAATTTCACACATCTCTGACGTTCATTGACAATCCGCCGGTGAGCCCGCGCGGATAGGAAACGTGGTTGGTGCCAATGAAAGATATTCGAGGAAAAACGGTGTCGTTCGATTTACTTGGGTCAGTGTAACTAATGTTAGGCGCGAGGTTTGGGACACAACCTTTGAATACTAGAACGAGTCCGGCTATGCAGAATCGTAAATAGATGGTTAGAAATGACTTTGGTCAGAACTGCACTATAAAATGTCAATGAAAACTGTCGCACAATGGTTCGAGGCTAATGGCATTAAAACGTTATTAACCTTGAGAATGTCGCGTACACGACGAAGTTGAGGTTTTCTCGCTGAACTTGTCACCGTCGTATTTATTTTCCACAGGTTTTGTATTAGCACTTGGTAATGTTTTTATGGAACTAATTACATATTTTTGATTTTTAAGGCTTAGGCACAAGTACGTTCTTCATTGTTTCATTTTGGATTAGTTAATATTTTATCAGGAGCCTCCAACCCAGAATTCACCCATCTCAAACTATCCCAGTGAGATGCATAATCGCGACCCTGGAGCATGATCTTTCCTCACCTTAAGCAAATAAGACTGAGTTACTTCTGACACATTCTGTTGGATTTGGTACTTGGAACCTGAACTATTTACCGTCGCATTGTTATTTTGCGTCGCTTCCAGCCTGGTGTATGTTCAGTCAATCCGGTTATCAGCCGGTTCTGGAGGTCCTAAGGGCGGTGGTCTGATTGACGAACTTCGCCTCGGTGTCTCTCACAGTCATTTTCCTGGTGATCAGAAGGTGAAAGGAAATTTTCCAACTGAATTGTTGTTCCACGAATATCGATTCATTGCAGCCAGTTTGTGGTTTCGGCGTAATCAGAGGCCGGATGGTACTTGGACTGTACCAGTCGTGCGAAATTTTCGGGGTAGAGGTCCGATCAAGCCAGGTTGGCCTTCAGCAATGGGGCAAGGTCAGTTCGCTTTTATTTTGTTCCACCTAAAACCATCAGCTCGAAATTCAATTACTTATCCCTATGTTTAGGTTAGGTTTTCTCGCAGTCTTCTATATGGGAAAAAATGTGGTCCATTGTATTTGTTCAGATGTTGCGCACACCTTCCTCCATATCTCACTGAAAGCGCGGTCATGATCTCGTCGAATAGGGGAGCCGATAAAATATTCGCTTTCAGTATGTCCAAAAAACTCGTGCAACAAACGCTGGAGTTGTGAGAATTTCGGGCTGAATAAGAAACGGATAATATATTAACGTTAATTTTTGCGCGATGTGGCCTGAAATGATAAGTAAGACATTCAGGTAAATCATTGTGCTGAAAATGAGTCAAGAAAGAATTTGACTGCTGACGTTTTTCACACGAACAACTTTGCATTGCACATTTTAGCCAATAGTTCAGTGGCTGATGAAAGATAATACAGTACTGGTAATTACTAGTCCATAGTGAGTAGTCAGGGCGTGTGGGCCATCGGAAGATGAACAGCAAAGAGGCACTGATAAGTGGTAAATTCAATTAAACTTTTCAGTGTTAAACTGTCTCTCTCATTGTAATTCGGATGGTGAATTCCCAAGTTTCTTGCATGCTGTTTGATAAACGAAGTAACAATTTCGTATCTATGTTGAGCTCACTTCTGAAGATTTCGATGAACCTCTCTGCTCAGTCGTTTCACTTATGACAACAGCACTTCCACGTAGATAAACGGTCCGGAGAAAAGCAGCATGTTTTTGAACCATCTGGGTCACTTACCGATTGAACAAGTTTGAACAGACTGTCAGAGAAATCTTAAAAGTCAGGTGAAAGAGCCAGGCAAGAAGTACTGTACTATTGCATTGGAATAGTTAGGCCATGAATCTCGTTAATAATTCGGTTGTTTCTACAAAAGAGAAATGATTGAGAAACCTAAGGGAGATTAGTTACACTGATCGGGAAATCGGAACACTATGCTCTAATTACACTATGTAGCCACTATCAGAACACTCATCGTAGGAATAGCTTTCGCTGATATGCGACGCCAACGTGATTCCGAGTTCCCGTAGAACGAAATTGCACGAATGGTTGCCCGTAGCGTCCTCCTTCACAATCACTACAGAACTCTCCGTTGTTTGGTAGCTGTTGCCCGTCGTTTACGAGCATCTGGCCGTCGTTTATTGGTGTCGGTCTGTGGTTTAGTATCCCCAGCTTGGAATAGAATAAACGGATTGATCAAGCAAGGTGTGACACGGACTACCAATCACCGGCTCACACCGCTTTGCGAGCATCGTGTCTCGCTCTGCTATTTTGCAGATCAGTCTTTTTTAATAAAGATTCATTTGGATCCCCTTACTACAATCCTCCGCTTTCTTTTTGACATCCTGGTGGCAGACGTCTCACGGACGAGCAATAGACGGTAGGTGACGTACCTGATGAACCCTAGGCAAGCATCTCTCTTTCTTATCTCTCATTGTTCCCCTTATCTCCCTTGATGCCGACGGTAGCAAATCTGTAATCAAATTTCTTTAGTATAAAAACATACATATCCCGATCATCAGTGACGTCTTTTCCATGCAACTACTTTTAAATTTCGTCTACTATGCTTGCATACTAGAAGACGTCATTTGTGTATCGCTTTTTGTCACTGGCTGGCCTCGTTTTCTATTCTGACAGTTTTATTTCGCAAACAGCTTCATATATTCACGCGTAAATACTATTGTCTATATTAGCTAAGTACAGTTTCCACGCCATTTGCCGTTTTTCGTTTGTTGACCTATGCATTTTCTGCTTACTAATATCTTTATGCCAAGTGAACTGTTTAATTGCCTGTCTGACCGTTGCTACCCCGTCGGTTCGAATCGCACATGTCACGCTTATCAGGTTAACCCTCTACCTTCGTAAATGGGCTGATCGAAGTGGATAGTAGGTGATATGGTAAAAAAGTGTGGAGACTAACCAGTGAACGGGCTGGTGTGGACGCAGTTGTAATACCAGATACGGTCTATGAGATACTCCCAAGTGATGGTTGGATACAATAGATGATATAGTTCGGTGCACATAGTCGGTGGCATCCTTGCATTCGAAATCTCCTCTTCTTTGTAGTTCTTCAGCTAGTAATTTTGCGCTCCATTTCTCACTATTTTTCGTTGTCTTTTGAGTTCCTGGCGCTGTGAGGTAGGAATCGGGGCCAGAGCACGTTGGCGTAACGTTGATGGTTGTAAAAAGTGAGCCTTCGCACCAAACAGCATTTCATATCGACTTTGTTCGTCTCCATACCTCCTCCCCTTGCTGACACACACCTGTTGCTGTTCATCGATCCCGATGAAGATAAATGGGCACATTCCAGTTCAACTCAGTAGCCCGCTTCTATTGATTGCCGACTATAGGCTCTGTCCGTTTCTTATTTTATTTAATGGGTAACATAGGTAACAGCTCCGTATTCTGCCCTGCATTGCCCAAAAGGATTGACACCTGTCACAACTAACCGTGCGTTCAGCTTAAATTTATATTAACATTTAGTGCGACTTCCAACGGTATCGACTGGCAGCTGACCCATTGTCTTCACGTCTTCTAAGTGACCGTCGAAATCGTTGGGAATACGTAAGAACCGCTGCCTTTAATGCGTATGATCCTAAACTACATAGATGATATCTACATGAACATATAACGTGAATTGTTTAGGCCAGTGCCTTAGTAATCCTTTGTGAGTATCGTCATTATTCGTGTCCAACGAAGAGGTGTGCTTACTCAACTTGAACTGAAGATGATAAATTCTCTATAGTGTACTTGTATCTAAATTCTAGCAAGCTGTACACAAACCCTCAGCAAAAACGAAACCACCATTGTTATTGTCAAAAGTTATGGAAATGTAACACCATGTTCGAAAGGTTGATCAAGCATCATGTGAGTTGCGTACTTCAGAGCGAACTGTCGGCATGTCAGGCAGGTTTCGATGAATTCCTGTTTTCGGGTACGCTAGATAAGATAAAGGAGTAAGTGTAGCTGTCGGGCAATTTTCCCCAACGAGCTTTAAGCATGTTTCAGTGTCAGAAATGTTGCCAGCTAGAGCATCGTCAGGCTGCCGACTCTGTTCATCCGCCTTCGTTTAATCCCTATGTTGTCAAACGTAAATTAGAAACAGTTTAAGGTAAAAGTACGTTCGGGATATGTACCGTGATTAAAATTAAGATCAGATAATATGAGAAATGTCTATGTTGTATGATGCGAGTTCTGAGTGGTTGTAAATTGTCATCGGTATGCTTGAAAACACAGATAGCAGTCATGGCAGCGAAGAAAAAAACACCCCTTGCCACACCGGAGCCTCCGAATGATGCTGTTGACGGTCCTGTTTCTAATTTGGCATATCTGTATCCTTCGAGGAACTAGTTTTTCAACCATTCAGTAGCAAGTAAAGGGTAGCCAAACAGTTTAAGCTTCCTGGAATCGTGTCTTTGACCGATCAGGAAAAACTGCCGATATTCAGCAGTGTCGTTCAGAGATCCGCTTGGAAAATGTTTTATGGGACAAACTATATGAAGTTTCTGATGAGTTATTTCATATAGGTTATCGAGGACGATGAGGGATATATATACACCCTATAGGGCTGACCCCTGCATCAACACTGAGCAGGTCAAAGTGAAAGCGCTTGACCTCACGTTTTGGTACGGGGGATTGTGCCATATTATTGAAGATGACTATGTTCCTCGTCAGGACCCAGAAAACCGGAAACGGTTTCCGGTCCCAGTGAACTACTGATGGTTCCCCGAGCTTGAAATGCGTGAGAGAGGTGATCTGAACCGACATAAGTTGAGACCTTAAGGTGACACAAATGTCTTCTTGTTTCAACAGCGCTAATCGATCCAAATGAAGAACTAACGTTTTGTGAACTCAAGCCCACCCAATAGATTAACATCATACGTTGCATAAACCAGTGCAAGATTCGATCACCCAGTGCCAAAAGAAAAGATGGGAACGGATTTCTTCTACTTGCTAAATAGTTTTTACAACCAAAGTCCATTTTCAAAAGTAAATGATTTGCATGGGTGGAATCCAGACTTATTTTAGCTTCCTTTGCCGATAAAATTGCTCCACTCCATCCCTTTTACAATATTCGCAAGCACGTTCCTTCTCAAGATCGAGGTGACTGAGGAAAAGTGTAAACCAGAGTGAACATAGGACAAAATTTTTCGAAGCATATCGAAAACGTAATCTGCTTATACGGGTCATCTAAAAGTTGTTTGAACGGTATCATTAAGGAAACATGGTTAAAGTCTCCAATGATCATTTAGTAGCTGTTATCGACAAAAAACTACCGTGAACTTATATGAATGCTTGGTACGGTGCACCAAGAAGTTTTTTTGTTATACTGCTCGCTGTAATTGACTAGTTATATTCCGAGTAGATATCTCTGTACGTGGTCACAGTAACGACGACCTGCGTACGGACGACTGTGATTATGGTGGATAAAAATCAGGTGCCTAAATAAGTGCATTGATGGTGTTTCATTGTGGGCCCGCTGGGAATCAACTTCCCATCCTTGCAGTGTGTACTCTTAGATGAAGGTCGATTTGAACCTTTGCTGTTGTGTGATTTAGTGACAGGGAAATAGGGGAAACGATGAACTTCAGAGTGGCAAACTAACATTAACCTATCGGTTCTATTTTAAGAATGCAGGGAGATTACTTCTAATTTGCAGTACCAAATGGGAATGTTATAGGTAAGCCGTACCTTCTTTGGTATCAGAATCAGGTGAAATCATGTAGTAAACAAATGAAAAAACCTATTGCATTCATATGCAATGATCTCTGGTTAGGCTACGCACAAACTGCAAAGTTGGGTTACTGTGATAAATCATTCTATTTATTGAATAGAAAGCAATCATGGTTTTTCAGAATTGTTGGTGCAGTCATGTTTCTTGGGGTTATGCGTCTATTAGCGGATAGATAGCCGGAACTTAGGCGTTTGCCAAGTTTACGATATTCATGGAACTGTATGTTATTTGTGGTTCCAATTGACAACGGTTTCCGTTGCGAGATCCCTTTTACTATGAGTCATCTAATGTCCCAGAGTCAGGCATATTTTTGACACTTGGACCAACAAATTACTGATGTGTGGTGCATCGAATTTCCGCGCGAAATATCCAGAGTTAAAAATCATGATGAACGTGTTAGTAAAACATATTATTAACACAGAAACATGCATCTACAAAATCGCAGTCGAACAAATACACCATAACGCATCTGTATACAGGCCAGTTACATATCACATCTGCCGTATGTTGAACTGAACCGAAGATGCCAGTTATTCCTTACCGGCAGCGGACGAACTCCACTGGATATTCGCACAGTTATCTCTTCCGGTATTTCCTCCAACTCGCACGCATCTAATTCATAATATATGGTACAACAAAAGGTAATCTGACATCAGTCTGGCACTTGTCATTGAACTGTCTGCTCAACATGACGTTTGTGACGTGCTAGATCGTTCGGATCTGATATGGTGCCCGTTTGATTTTCGCTCGAAATAGTTCTGATTTATCGGGCCTCTGAAGTAATTCACTTAGCACTCAGAAGTGGTTCTGAGGCTACGGGATTTGAATATCTATAAAAGTTTTATCTGCAGTTGTGCGTGGAGCGCTACGATGTTGCATGAGAAAACTGTCAGTAGCATCATCGGGTTCAAAAAATGAATGAGGATTAATAAAAATCAATTGCGTTTTTGCATATGTTAAAAACATTTCCTGCATGGCACTTGGATTTTGGATGACCAGGGGCAGTATAACAACGTTTACAACTAAGACCGATAAACCATTTATCCAAGAATTTTGCAGTGAAGTAAGTATCGACTAAAACAAACGGAACTCCCTCTCTGTTGAATGTTTTTTTTTGGTGTTATTTAAGCGAATTCTCCTATGGGGGAAAGTGCCAAAAGCAGTTCTGGTCAACACCAAAAATGTACCAGTAACGACACGGGAATAGTATTTACCCGAAAAGTTTCACGGTAATCGGTATCCGTACAGCACCTGCCAAGGTAGCCATTATGATAGTTTGAGATTTATCCTGTGTAGACAGTTCTCGCAGTTTTTGGTATTACGCACACTGTCTGCACCGGCCACGGAAGCGTCACTTCGTCCACACCTAAGTTACCAGGATGTAGGTCACCCGGTATAGCTAAGCGAGAAGTCGAGACAGCAGCCCATCAGAAGTAACCGCCAAGTCCTCTCGATGCACAAAAAAACCGAAAATCGTCGTTTCTCGCGGCGCAACGCCGGAATCACTGTGGCCAGGTGCTTTTTTGTATCTAGCACAAGGCTTTCATATTTCACTGAAAATAGCTGTAATAAGTAGTCCTCGGCCCTTGACGGCACAAGTGAAAGCAGCAGCTCAATATGTTGAATGCCTAACACTGCGGTGCACAGTATGATTATTGTATGAACTGAGAGTGGCGCCTCCACCTTTGAATAATCACTGCTAACGATATAGTTAACAAGTGCCGTGGATGACAGATGAACCTTAATTTCTCATGATCTGGCTAAAAAAAAAATTGTGCAGTCGTTTGATAGCCCAATATGCTGCTAAGGTTTCACGTTGAGTGAGTATCTTTTCTCTCAGCCTTTGTAAGCCCTCTTTTCCTTCTTCTCTGCTGTCTACGAATGGTGCCTGTACCATAAGAATTGAACAGTCCATAGAGGAGAACGGTTTAAGAGCAACACCAACTTGCAGATGGAATAGAAGTGCTCAAAATGCCTTTTCGTAAAGTAGGTTTCAAACAGATTAATTAATTGACAAAATACCAAAAGACCACCAGCCTCCCTAGAGAAGTTGGGAACAAAAGGAGCATAGCATTGAAGATCAGCAAGAATAAGACGCAGCTCACGTGCGTTGATTGGAAGAGAGGGGAGCCAACCATTCAGAATCTCGAGTGAAACTCTTGGAGTTCACAATACCGGAAACACTTAGCTAGATTGAACCGTATAAATCTGTCCAACGAACAAGGAAGACGGATACCGTTTGTGGATCGAGTAGAGTGGCGAAATCATCCAACATCCACAAGTTCATACATATAATTAAGACTCTTGAAAAGTGCTAAGTAATATGTTGAAACCAAAGGGCAGAATATTGTATCGATATAGGGAATAGGAACAGTTGTTAGCGCACTTGATTCTTTATCGAAGATTATTTATTTGTAAGTATCCAGCCGTAAGATCAATGTCTGAGAACACTGGGACCTGGGGGACAACAAGAAGCATCTTCGGGTTCCTCTATCATACCCATACGCCGAAGCAACCACTTGTTCAAAGTTAAACGACAACCTCCACAAACGTGTATTTTACCTGTACTTTTTAACGGATTTGCGATTTGTGTGGCTCAGTTTACAAATTCAGCGGAGTGATGATCCTCTTCTCACACACAGATTGAAGTGCTTCGCGAAATGGCTCCTTTTAACCAAAGAGGATCATCATATGCTTCATGCTCGACTTCAGAAAGTGTAATACCACCAAACACTTTAAAAACAAGTTTTTACAACTGACGAAGTTGAAAATATGATTTCAACTTGCAATGCAAGAGCTTTCGAACTCAGAACCGAAGGCCCAGAATATAAAACCAAAAACTTAGTCCACCACTTCAGAATCGTTTAAATAAAAGATCACAACGCGAAAATTAAGAAGTGGAAGTATGTTTCTGTTAACACCCTGGAGAGTAATGTTGGCCTCAAAAATGATGCCCACAGTAAACGTTCCAACCACGTCTTTTTGTGAAGTTGTAGACTTTACGCTGCCCGAATCGACAATGGGAGTATGTTTATTATCTTCTTGGTTTGGTTAATGTACGTTTCATTTGAGGTTTTCTGAAGTAGAACATTATGGAAGTGAATGGAAATTGTTTTCATTCTCTTCAGTCGCTAGCATTGACTGCTATTCTGCTATCTGGATTGCTTCTACAGGCACTTTGTGACGTACTTTGCCACAGGAAAAGCATGCAGTCGATCTGTGTAGATATGCATAGCCTGACTGTAACTGAGTACATGAACTGCATTTCTCGAGATAGGGAAATTAAATATTCTACTTTCAATTGTCTTATTGTTTTCTTCGTAGATTACTGATTTCGTGCTCTTTCGTTTCTTTTATTTTCATATATAGCTGAGATTTATAGGATCGGCTCAACAACAGACTTTACATCCGTGCCGTTGCCTATAAACGTTATGGACTTGCTAGAAATTTTGACCTGTTTAGACCAGGGACTTTTGTTCTAAAACCTGGCTGGTCGATTCCTACTCCCAAGCGATCCCGTAACTGATCTTCTAACTGGGAGGTATAACCGCATTTTGCATCCTACATTCGTAGTCGAATTATGATTTTGTACCTAGACTGGTTTTCAAAATGAACAAGTGAACTGAATGCTGCGCATTCCACGGCGACAAGAACCACAGGCTTGATTTGTCGCTGTCGGACTAGATGGCATAAACAACGTTTTTGACTAAATGTGAAAAAATACTTGCTTGTTTGCGTTATTTTAGTTAGTTTCGGTTATGCACTACATTTCAAAGCATTCCGTGTGGTCTCTCTGAAGATAGAATTCACGCTCAGTGGCTCGATCTTTGTTGCTTTCGTGTTCAAATTCCTTTTACACAACCCCAAATGTGTACCATTGATTGAATCGCTGAACTTCCTTGCAAGATACCCGGAAATGAGAAATCGCAATGACAAATGGATGAAGTATTGCCGCGTGAACACAGAAATTCACTTGTTTGCAGAATTACAATTGAACAAGAGCATTGTAACGCATGTGCACAAATCCGTTATACATACTAAAGGATGTTAGAGAAAGTGATGATCTGTTGCTCAGTCATTCGGGAGACGTGCGGAATTGTGGGGCATCCAATTTTTGGAGAGCACAAACGCTATTGAGATTAGATGTATATTTGTTATTGTTTGGAAGAACTATCGTGATTTTCGTTTCGGTCAATCGGGATAGCTAATTAGCGGCTAATGCTCTTTTGATCCCTCGAAGATGTTAAACTCATTCGAATATTCTGTCGTGACCATAACGCTGGCCCCACCCAGATTTCGAAATGATTTAGGCGAACTAGTCTTATGGTTTAAAGGGTAAAAGTTTAATAGCTTGTTCCCTGTAAAGAAGGGCC
>LUCM01008926.1:17324-82878 GCA_008360955.1 Fasciolopsis buskii | reverse complement strand
GTTATTGTCGCTCGTCAGGTATGCGTACCCGATGCTCTCTTGTCCAAACATCTACATACTTGTACACTCCGAATTGATTGATATTTCTCACCAGAATCGAATCTGTAGCAACAGGAGTGTGCACGGAAGCTCTTCGTCGAAGAGTCCACAGAAGAATCACAACTGTGATTCGTTGATATATATATATATATATAAATATATATATATATATATATATATATATATATATAGGGCGTCTTTTCATTGATGAAGGCAATGAAAGACTACAGTTATCGTATTTAGGATGAACAACAATCTTTAACATTTCACAGTCAAAAGCGTATCTAGTTCTAGATTTTATCGTGGGTTGCACGCAATCACTTGGTTGGCGAGCGTCTGCTATATGTGCAACCTACGGACGCTCCAGGTAGCGTACAGCTCAGCAATATAAGAGAGCGAGGATAGGAACCAACATTTAATCCCTATCCAATTCAACCATCACCATGATTGCGTAAATTGTGATAAAGCATTAAATCTTTCTTCTCATGAAACGGAATGGACATATACCGTATAATGTAGCCATATAATTACAGCCAATAGTGTAGTTGAAACGGACATGAAGAGAACTACTAAAGGCGTACTGCTTATTACGATTGACATATGAGTTTGGTGCAGAGTATGCTAGGATCTCCTACCGTAGGTGGTGACTGGCGATCATTAGCATAAAGCGGAGTGACAGAGAGCGTTCAGTATGTCAGGTACAGCGACGAGCAGCCGAACGGCGAATTGCCATCTATCACAAAGAGCCAACGTTGCTAATAGGACGGGCGATCTTCCACTTGCCAAAGAGATGATAATTAATTATAAAATGAATTGAGCGATGGCAACGGGTTTTAACATCTTTGTATAAGCTGCTTTCCGAGCAATAAAGAACGCACCATGAAATCGACGGGTACCGATGGATGATGAACTCTGGTCGTGAATAGGCATTGCATTTTGAATCGATGAGTCGCCTTCTTCCATCTAGCAGTCGTGTCTTTCTTCTAGCTTTAAATGAATGATGGGCTATTTCTCCTAAAAGTATTGTATTTATTATATTAACACCTGCTTAGTTTCAAGAAAATGTTCCAAGCAAAACATAATAGCTGAGAGGGAAGGGAGCATAGTCAGACTGCAAAAAGAGAAAATCAGTTTCTTGCGGTTCGATGTGTGTGCAGTGTTTTTTCTGTCATGTTAAGGGGAAGAGACAAGAACACGGATGCGTATAAGGACGGCTGTGCATATAACGGAGTGAGCAGAGCGATTTTGTGAACAGTTCATTAATGTAGGGACGCAGTTGAATAAATCTATGATTAGTTTGTAAGCGCAGCATTACAAGGCTGCCTATGTCAGAGTAGATGATTTTCCCGAAGATCCATAACCGAATCATTTGATTATTCGAAGCTTAATCCCCAAGGGGACGAGGCAAAACAGGATCCCCAATCTACTTTCGACTAACCAATCATTTCATAGACCCTTTTGATGACGTCAGGTATCTTGTCGACTATATCTTTCCACCAGAGATGTTGATGGACATACTGCCGTCTACTTCGTACGCATCCATGATTAGCTGGGAATCAAAGTTCAACAATCTTTCCTAGAGGGGAAAAGCGCCGGGCACTCCCCCTTGCCCTCTCACTTCTGCGAAAACGACTCAGAAACAAGAGTGCTATGAGTAACATTAAGATACAGTCATTTAAGAGCGTTTGGAGGGCGGCTCATGTAGAGTGGAGACCTCAGAGTCTAAAACACCCAGCCCGACTGTGCTGAGGTATTTAGAAGATCTCAACAGTAATGGTTTAGATTGGTAAAAGGGATAATCAACAGGGTCAGTTATTAGTTCGATTGTACTTCAAAAGAATGGTTTGATCGCTTTAAATTTTCAATGCCTGCATTAACCACATATTGGCCATTCCCACCGGTCTTTATTTTTAAACTAATCGGAATCGTACTATGCAATGCAAAACATCCCATCGCGTTACAGATTTCGCAGCCTTGAACCTTAATCTTAACTCTGTTGAATATCTTGAAAGGGTTCCTATTCCAGACCGTTTCTCATCTCGATTCAACTTAGGTAGAACTTAAAAACCGGTCTGCGATGGTTTGTACAAATCCAAGTTGGTGGCTGCAAGCAGTAAGACTTTTTCTTCCAAATCAGAAATCTGTTTTGTTGTGAACAATCAATGATAGAAACTCTCCAAAAAAAACTGCTCTCTGTTAGATGCACTCATTCAATTTTCCTACTAATTTGAAACTGTTGAGATGTGAATAAAAACCGTCAATCACGTTTTCCAAATCTCCTCCTGTGCCGACAGGCGCCAGGTGCGGTGGAAATATCAACACTCATTGTGGGTTCGGACAAAATTTTGCCCGTCAGCAACCACTGATAACAAGCTGACCTTTTGGCACGTAAATTCCATTCCTTTCAGTTGAAAATACAGTTTTACCCCATTTCGGATTTGTACGTACACAAATACCGTTTGGTGACTCCAACTGCCGGAGTCCCGACTGACAGGAAGAAAGTCACAGGGTCACAACTGTGGTTTCTACATGGCCGCAAACACAAAACTGACTGAATCGTTATTCGCCTCAGTGATGCTACTTAGAAGGATAAGAAAATGACGGGTTAGATAGCAGAAGTTTGCTACGGAAAGCAACCCTAAATAGTGCACTTTCGTAACTATGGCTGGGATGGTGCATGATAAAAAAGGACGACTATAAATGATTTTGGGGACAATTAGGAACGTGTTATGCATCCGTGAAAATGCTCGTGCTGTTCGAATTTGAGCCTGTAACTGAATCGAGAACGCAGGTACCAAATGCAAGTTCAGTGATCCGTTACTTCACACAAACTATCCGAATGAAACTTAAGCACAGCTGAAAATGGCCACCTATCGGTGATTCTCGAGAATTCAGTCACGGGGGCTTAGTCCAGCCGACCAATCTCTCCCAGAGTATGCCTGTGGTGGCCATACATGCAAAATGCAAGCTTCGTCTCGCCAGTCAACGGATGGGGTCAATAGGTACACGGGGATAACAGGACCAAGCGCAACATTAGAACAGATGTCTGTTCTTTGTTCCATTGCACACGGAGCCCGATAGGACTGTCCTTGGTCAGGGCTCGCGGGTGTGGGAAATGCAAAGAGTGACACATGTCCCGATCCACACATACAAATATGTCGACAAACAAAGAGGTTGGCTGATCTGCTTGTAAACCTGACGACGCCGAGCAGGTCAACAGTGTCGATGACCTGAACATTTGTCCAACTGACGTGACAATCATTTAAAAAGTGAGGGCTAGCAACGATTGGACAGGATTACTTCATTGCCCGTGAAAAGCAAATGGACAAACCAATGGACTGCTAACCATACGACCGATATCATGACCTGGGGCTATGATTATGACTATCATTATTATTACTAGTATTATTATCCTCTAATTGTTTTTGTGCTAGGGCCGTTGGGACTGGGACATTGATCATGACCTAAAAGCTGAGCACACCACACACAAAACTTTGGAAATTGTCAACCTGAGCTATAAAACGCCAATATTAGGGATCGTTGGGAAATCTTCCATTTTAAATTAGTATAAAACTTGTAGGACAATTTTGGAAGATGTTGAAAATAACTGAACGATTATCGAGTAGGTACACGAAAGAGGCCAGTTAGATTTGAATCCGGATCCAATGTTTTCCCAAAAGAATGGAGACCAGTAAACACTATCTGCATGATATATTAATGACGGAACAGTCCATCAGGCCGCACCCTAGATGAACAAAACCATGCAAAATTCCTCACATTTGAGCCGCATATTTCAAAAAACCTTGAGAAGCCGGAGAAAATCAAACCGACTTACCTTGAACCTCAGACCGCACCGCGCAATATGCTCCACTTTTACCTACAGTTTGAGCAGATTTTTAAGACTGGAACCAAACGCGCATCGGAAGTAAATTACGGGAAATTCAATTAGGGAAAGTCTTGAAGATCCTAATGCACTCGATTAACGGTACAATCAGCGAACACAGTGAATTTAATTACGGATTCCTCTTATTGTGTCGGTCAAGAAATTGTGCTGGCCGATGTTGCTGCGAATGGTCGTTGTAATCAATGAACAGCCTGCATCACGTAAAGGAAATACTGTTTTGTAAACCAACTGAATTCCTAAGATTCAAGGTTTAACAAGATGTGTCTACAAAAACTGAATACTGATCGGGTGGATCGTCTCGTGTAGTCAGCTAAGCGTCTTAATTACAGATCAATTTGAACAATAAAAAGTAGTCCGAAACGTGCAGTAGTCCAGATGGATTAAGGAAGCTCCCTCTGCTTCAATACAAAGGCTAAAACCCGATTCCAAACCAAACATAGGCGGCGTACGAAGCGTACGACTATATGCTCATTGGCATTACGACGAAGGGATGGATTGGGCTCCCAGAATGTGTAGCCTCGTCAGGACAGCATACGAGTTGAGCGAGAAATCGCCAGCTCGCAGATAGTCTCACTGCACTACTACGCCATTTGGCCAGAGGCATGCATTGGGGTCCCCTAAAGCAAACATCTCAAGGCTTTGAGAAAGGCTACCCAAGGTAGCCGAAACTTTGGCCAATCATATCATATCGACACCGATGTTATTGACTTTTGGACAGATGTATACATAAATTCATCACATGGCCCTTCGACTTTTCGATGCACTCCGACCCTCGTTCGGTCCGAACTTGTTAACAACGAAGGAAGATGAAGAATATCAGATCACCTGGATTAAGAAGTACTCTGCCATTATCAATCCTCTTAACAAAGAATATGAAGGGAGCACGTGTTGATGGGATGCACGACGCAGAAGAAGATTCGTAAAGATCTCTAAGATATGCATAAATAGAAACGAGTTTTCTTCAAGGTCTGTGCCTCATGTTTAGAGAGACCACCTAGACCATCAGGATTTTGAGAGCTATCAATCTGAGTTATGACTAATACCATAGAAACAAGTGCACATAAAAAACGAACCAGGCTTTTTGGTAGACAACTGAAACCCAGTTATATATATATATATATATATATATATATATAATTTTTCGCTCAGTCCCCGGTTATTTTCGAATCGGATATATATATATATGTATATATGCATCCGATTTGAAAAAGGGGGACTGAGCGGAGAACAATCGGTGACAATAGTGGACAGAAAACACTACACATGACGGATTTGTGAATTTCAGACCGTTTGTGGACAGATAGTTAGCAAAAAAGGATTGATAAAGCTATCCACAGGGAGAATCTCGCTGTCCATTAAGCGTGCACAACTGATCTCAACGGGAATATGGATTCGGAGCCAACTATCACATTGCCTGATGAGGTCATCACGAACGTAAGAAACCAGAAAAGACTAAAAGTTGCGGAGAGGGACAGAGATCAAAGAGGACAATTGAACACCGGATAGTGACTGAGCGAGAGATGGAGAAAGGACAGGCTCCAAGGGAGAAAATAAGATAACATCGCGAAAAACAGGTTCTCTTGCCCATTCAAATGGGTGTCACGAGGACAGTTCGCATAAGCCGCTGGCTTCTCCGTGCATCCGATTATACATGTGCGTGGAAGCGGGGGGAATTACAAAACCATTCCAGGGTGATTTAATAAAAAAAGAAAGATTGCTACCCTTGAAAACCACGTTTCTGCAACAACCAGATAGAAAAAATAAATTAACCATGTGAGAATGAACAGGCGAGCATGTGGCCAGAAAATGGATGCTTATTGCCATCCCGTGATCGTCAAGCCTAAGCAGAGTCAAATAATTAAATCCACTTAGTAATTCGGGTAGATGTAACTCAACTGAAAATAGAATTAAGGTTGCAGAAAATTTGACTCACTAACGAAGAGCTCGGAAACAAGAAGTTAGTGACACTGATGCTAAAGTACGACATTTCATTCATGCATCAGTGTTATCTATGAAAATAACTCGAGAAAAGTACGAACTAGGTGAGAAATAAGTTTTTTTTCGATTATATGCTTGAAGCATGAGTTATGCAAGGGGATGCCCCATAGCCGCTAAGGCACGCCACATGCGGGGGAAGGAAGACCGGCAGCGATGACCCTGAAACTTGGGTTGCAATAGAACCACATCAGATCAGGTGTGGTAATGAGTCAAGCATCATGATCATCATCGTTCAGCGATAAACAGTAAGGCAAGCCTCACTGACCGCTGCCTTCCCCCAGAGTTACACGTTTATATAAAAAGAGTGAATATCCAAGGCGAACAGGGAGTGGACCTACGTAGGCGGGAAAAGATAAGATGCTGCTGAAGCCAACATACGAAACACAGTCTAACTGTACAAACGCACGTGTTTTCAATCATTTCAATCATGAGTCAAGCGACATTTTGTGTTGTCGTCTGCCATCAAAGTATGATTATTTTGCCAGCATTCGGCATCTGGTTTCGAGTATGATGATTACTTTCATCGTGGAAACGGAATTCACTGTAATCACGTGATAGGATTCCAGAACACCCTAACTGGGAAGTTCCAAGTGCAACTGAAATCGTAGTCAAGCCGAGTGTAGTTGAAGCAATTCTGAACCTTTCGTTTTTGTTTTTAAACTCACTTATTCGTCAGATGAAACCAAACCATTTTATCGAAGAACAGCTGAGTAGTCCTCGCATTGTGAATCGAATTCGGGAGCTACACTCCACCATATATCAGTACATCTCAATTCACCAACGTGGCATTTCGCCACCTACTGGTGCAAGTAAATGTCCATTGAGTCCCATGGAAATGGATTCTGTTTCAGCGACGACGCCAGCTGTCAGTAATGTAAAGATCAATTGATGAGCATTAACATTAATTTAAAAGTAACTGAGGAGGTCCGAATGAAGAAACATGTGGGTTGCGTATGTAATCGGTCGAAACACGATTAAAATGGAGGTGAGACAGAAAAACAGAGAGGAAGAGCACTGAAGAGACCATTATTGGAATAACAGCAATTTCGCTTTTACACGCGATAATTGCGTGGATGGATTGGACAGAAGACAAAGTCGAAATGGACGCGAATAAATACGGACACTGCATACGGATTCCATGTGTGGTCTATTATAACTCTATTGGAATGATGTGGGACAATAAACACTCAATTTTCTCAGCCACGATCTAACACCGACCGTATATTTGTTACCTGATCTTGGGGAAACGCTTTGGAAGATACAAACCATTCGGCATATGCCAATAAATGAGAACACTTGGACTGGGTTTTGCACAGTCGTGACAGCTGCCGAGAGTTCCAGTTGACCAAAAGGTTCGAAATGTGTAGTGGGAATATGTTAAGTTAGCCAGAGACTGTTCGCTAGTTGATGTCAAAAACAAGGCTTTCGCAACCATAAGCAGACTAGGAGACATACGGTAAACGTTGAGGGGTTGAGCGTGCTAAAAAAGAGTGGTATTTTACTGACCATTGATCTCTGTCAGCAGTTGTAAAGACTGGATCAAATGGTGCAGTGTAAACACTAGAATCATTAGCATGGAGCACTAAACAAATCTTCCACCAGAACGCAGTGGAAGATCAATTCTATCAAAATCTTGGTCTAATTTTAAGCCGTCGGCAAAAATCCCGAAGGGTGCCGTAACACGCCGATGACTAATAAGCGTAGAGATATTTAGTGACGAGCGTAACGCGCACATAACTTGACAAACAATAATCATGAGAATGCTCGCAGAAATCCGTCAACAATCCGTCGCCAAGGAGGAAATATTAGGTTCACAGAATAACCGATAGGACAATCACAATTTTGACGGAACTTAGCGAATAAATAAACGGTTTTATCTTCTAAGTAGGCCAACTACTGCAAATTTTAGATGGAAATCGTTAGACTGCTACCTAAGTGTGTAAAAAATAAAAAAGTTTATGAGGACAGCAGTGTATAGGGTGGGAAAGATTGCTATCTCGTGTCCGGCAATGGTATATTTGTGAATAAAAGGAATGCGGTGATTGGTGGAATGCACGTACATCTGCCAAACGTAGCACTCCCAGAAAGTGCCAGTTTGTGAAGTGTCTCCAGAATTTCCCCGACCAAACGCCGTGGGGTAATTTTATGTTGACTTCCGACGTTGCCGTCTGTGGACAGTCTCCGTGCCCAATCAAAGAGGCCTCGAACAATGACTACCACGCGATTGGTTAAGGTTCTCAAATATAGTTGGTCAGAGTCATTTGGCGATGACCGATAAAGTCACCTGCTAGCAGCCACTTTAGTCCTGAGAACAATCACAATGCGCGTCTTGGAAAGTCAATGCACATTCCGAGTTTTGAGCAATAAACAAAAACCCACCAATAGATGAGAAGATAAAGATTCCGTAAATGCTTTCTGAATGGAGCACAACGGGGACCTCTCTACAGTGCTGGTTTGGCTGCTAAAAGGTGCTATGTGGAGTGAAAGCACACAAAGAAGGTTGGAGTTCGTCGCACCTATCTTAACTATTCATCAGCTTTATGACGAGCGAAGAAGTGTAAACAATGACGATATTCATGGCTTTGTAGATGAATTGTGAGACTGCACAGATCGGTATTCCGAAAGCAATAATTTCAATGCTGATAAAATGGCGTTGTATTTTTTGCACCTTGAATGATAGGACGTTCGAAGGATGTCACGAGTGAGCAACTCTAAAGAAAGTTCCTAAATCCAGGTTGACAGTCCTCTTTTACAGCGGTGTAGTCAGTGAAGAACTGCCCGCAGCTGTCATCAAAATGTGGTCTAGCCCAGGCCATCTTAGTGATTTTTGATAATAAGTTTCTACCTTGTAAATATTACAGTTCTCGGAATACCTGGATGACTTTTTCGCTGTTGCATGTTTAGTTGAAGCATTTCGATTACCAAAAAACGGGGGATTCTACTCATGGTGAATGGCAATTCTTCACCGAGTGCGTGTTCTTCATACAAAGCCGGCGGTGGCCAAACGGATAAGATCGTGGGGTTTGGGCATGAAGGTCGCGGGTACGAATCCTCCCGCGGCCGGTCAACTTCCCACTTGGCAGCCCTGTTAGCCGCGGCCCCCTTCTTGAAAGATGATGTACATTGTTGTTTCATTAATAAAGGAAGTAAAAGATAAAAGGTACAGGTACCGCTTTTATCTCACAATCGCACGCCAGACATTTTATCACTGAACCAAGAAGTACTTACATTCTTCATTTGTATTTTTCAAGGAATACTGTATGATCAAATAGTTGGTGGTGTCGAATAAGAGCAATAAGAAATAATCAAAAAATTTGACCTTTCGGAAGCAATGAATGCTATCGGATAGGCTTGAATAGATTTATATCCTGACAGTGTCATGCCTTCAGGCACGGGTGAAAGCAACAGACACTAAAAGCATCTCAGATGCTTTATTACGCTTCTCGACTGTAAAAAAAAGGATGATTGATAACACCGAAAGTTTAATCTCCCAAGATGGCAGCGCAAGTAGGAGTGCCGGCGACATAATATCTCTTTCAAAGACGTCTGGTACCCCGATCTGAACCCACCTGCGACACTGAGCCATATCATCTACTGTTTCCAACCGTCGCTTGAGGGTACCGTGTAGACGCCAACCCGGTAGTTTAACTGCACTTACACGAGCCAGTCCACTAATTACAATTATCATATTTTCCCCCATGTCATTGACTGGCCACCTCGAACCATCTTCCAACCACTACCTCCCTCGGACAACAGAACACAACGAGGCAGTCGTTCTGTGGGCATCAACAAAACATGTTCCAAGTAGCTTAACCCATTCTAATTCCGTGCCTGTTCTAAAGAATGAACCCTAGGACCCAGTACCTTACGCCTAACTTCTGAGTTACACATAACATTCTTCCGCCATATTCTACCAATAATGCGAAGACAGTGGTGTTCAAACACCAAAAGTCTACGCATACCTGTTACTAACGATCATGTTTTAGAGCCTCGAAGCGATACCAATCTCACTGCTGCTGTCTGTAGCCGACCTTTGATCGACAAGCGAATGTTATTATCATCGTAATCACCTTAAAGATGGTGTGGTCGTAGTCATCCCTGGAATCGCACACTTTAGTGAAAGAGAGCATTTTTAGTGTCATGTACACAACTAGAATAAAACACATATGGGACCAGCCGCATACACTAGTAAATCGCAGCGGATATCTACTCTTAGACCTTTGGGATCGATAACCAATGCAGTCGATAGGTAAGCGGTATATTCATCCATAAGGTGTTGAAACTTATGGAAAACGGGACTGTGATAAAATGGATATACAATGAAATGCACGCGAATACGAAAACCTCAGGGGAATGAAATGCTGATGCTAGCTACGATAACCCACATTCGGCACAGATTATAATAGCGAAAAAAACAACCATGACTGAATAAATTTTGATTAGTTAGGTAACTAGATGGAGAAATCTGAACTGGTTCATGTCAACATCCGGAGATGCTTCAATCCCGTAATGATGCAGCACATGCTCGTGGGCAAAACTAATCGAGATGAAACAACACGGGGGGTGGGCGGATTCTTCACAAAATCCTAATGGATAAAATGACATGTGTTCAAAACCAATTCCAATTTATCGGTGCCATCTCTGATGGAAAAACTAGTGACAATCACTGAGGTGAGACACTAGCCGCTCTGTAACCGTTAAGCAGAAGTATGCGGAAATCTGAGTTCGTATGAAGCTTCCTGAACATGCACCGACAGGAAATAAACATTTGGAAAGCCAAACACGCTTCAGATAGATACTCGTGAAAAACTACAGGGAGACTTTCAAGGCCGTACATTATCACTTGAACTGGTGAGATTTTTCCCCTCATAAACCGTAAATAAAGATCGCCGGGTAGTTGGGAAAATCAGTTAGAGCAGTCGGTGGGGAAAGCAAAACTATTGGAATCTTTGCTCTCGAATGGTTTTGTACAATAGACAGTCACGCCCTTCTTTACCCTTACCAAACTTCTTAAGATATTTGGAAATGTACACGCAAGGAATGATTATAATTTGGACAACATAATCCCCCCACTGAACCCCCTTGTTCATCCAGGGGAAAGAGCTGCATGCTACTTAGGGTCTGTCTTGGTTGAAACAAGGTAAACCACCACCATACTGGTGGTTCGTCGAGATCAATGCGGGTTCGTGCCCACCAGATTGGTGACCGCGACACTACCAAGGACGTGGTGAGCTTAGGCCTGGCAAGCGTTTGCCCTATGAAATATCATAACAGCCTGTTGATGGTAGTTTGACATGGCAAGTACGGGGTGTCATTAAATAGGATTAGTACTTCTGGACTCTCTTAAAGAAGTGATATTCTAGCAATCCATTACTTTGGTTAGTGTTAAAGGCAAAATTGTAGTGATGGGCAACTTATAACCTTATACTGCAAGCAAAAGTGGCTCCTATAGTGTTGTGAATGAAACACCTATCAGTCATACATTCACAGTGGTTTTAAAATGGTGTGACGCGAAAAAGCCACATAGAAACAAAACGAATCTCTAGAGTATTTGACAGGACTAAATGGTTGCGCAAACAAATCTCTGCGTGGTGAAAGATAAACCAAACGGCACGACAGATTTGAGATATTCGGAGATCAATGAAACGCTAGAGAGAATGAGTAGATATGCGAACTGACCTGAACACAACTACTTTGGCCACGAGAACCATGCAAAAGAACAGAAATACCCATGGCGAACGGCTAGAGACCAATGATACTCGAATTCAGTGGGGTCGCCAGAACCACTTATCACCTGCCGACAATGAACGAGCCCAATAAATCCTAGTCACCGAATAAAATCACGATAAAAAGCCGCTATCCCACGCAAACCAAGTAACAATATCCCAACCCCTCCGTGAATGGCAGCATGGAAATCCACATGTGTACTTACTGATAAAAAAATAGTGCAGAAGACAAACACGGATAAAGAAAAAAATACGATTTAAACAAGCAACTCGGCATTAGAATGGTGCGCAGAATGCATCAAGAAGAAACGTACGAACCGGTAAAGGCAAAACTGTACGGAAGAGGAGAATACCAATTATTGTGCATGGGATACGGGTCACAGAGAGATGAGGATTTTAGATAAGTAGAGGGTCATTAAGGATGCAGGATAAACTAACCGATTTAGTTTTCACAAGTCACAGTCTGGGTAGGTGTGTCTGGGGGTGTGGGGCCGTTTAGAGTTGTACAGTCATCTGCCAAATCGCCCATAATAGAACCGGGTCCAATTGATACATCTTCAGTCGACGTGGCGGCGTTACGATGCGGTGTGTTGACAAATGATCGATAGAGCATATATCCGTTATCCGGCATCCGAGACGGTAAATTCACCGATCGGAGTGAGCTGAATGAAGGTGCGTGATAATACATTGGATTGCGCGCCACTAATCGATGGTAAGGCGGGACACCAAATACGGATTGAGACATTTGAAATGAAGTATGACTAGAGGCTGGACTTAAGCCCGTATGAAACGATTGTGCCATTCGTGACGGGGTCACATCACCCATCCCACTGTCACTTGGACTGATTAGTCGCATACTGGCTTCCGTCTGAACCATTGGTGATGGTACAAAAGCAGACCCATTCGGGTGTACAACCGGCAAGCCTAACTGAGTGTAACCATTGGGATCAAACTCAGCTGGATCGACAGATGCCACCGGTAATAACAACGGACCAGGATAAGGCGCACCAAAAGTATATTTAGGCAGATTACCCTTGGTAAGTGGAATGTGACCATTCGCTTCGGACAGGGAAGCTGCACTACACTTGAATCGGTGTCTGTAGTATCGAATACAATAGATTGCGGTCCAGACGATTAAAGTAGTGACCACAGCCAAAACCACGAATACCAAGGCAAATACAATCCACGGACTCAGACTGTTTCTGTTCAAATGGAGAAAATGCAAATTCCTACCATCGTCCGAGTCAAAGGAATCGGGGTTGACACCATTCCAATGGTCAGGGTTAGTGACGGACGGAGTGCTACTGGGCTGAATAAGAACCAAAGTGTCACCGGACGCCAGGGAGTCAGTTGAGATACGATGTGATCGATCGGTGATTGTCATATCGTTTACGTTATCATTTACAGACAAAGTGGATGGAGGACACAGTTGCAAACTGTGAGGGCGAACACGAAATCGATCGGGAATACGAAATACGGTTGGTGCCAGGTTCAACCATCTTTGAGGGAGACAAGGCAGTTGAGTTGATTGTGTGAGCATAAGACTGGATAAAGAAGGGCATCGATCCCAAGAAATGGGTGGAAGACCTGGAGGTGAATCGAATACAGACACAGCTTGACTGGTCGACAATTCCTCCAAATAGAGTTGTGTTAACTGTTCAGGACAGTCGTGAGTAAGCCACCAGGATGTGACATTTTTTGAACCCATGTTGGTCGTTGCAGCAAGCAGAGGGTTTCGAGATAAGCGGAGTTGTCGTAGATTTGGAGTTACGGTAAACAGACTAAAATCGCCAAGTGGTAGTCCGGGTAAAGACAAACGATTCCCTTGTAGATTTAAAATAGTCAAATTTCTTAGACCCTCAAACACAGTTAACGGAAGATATGTGAGCACATTTTCAGATAAATCAAGACTGACCAGATTGGGTACGCGCACAAAACTCTGTGATCTTAAATGAGCAACACGATTCCCGGCCAAGTTCAAAGTAAGCAACTGGCTGACTGGTGTGAATGCAAAACCCCATCGGGCCAAATCCACTGTGGTTAAGCCATTCCGACTCAGATCCAGTAGACGCAGTCCAGGCGCACTGGCCAACCAACCGACACCGAGTGATTCACTCGTTAGCTGTGGATTACGACGGATCTCCAAATCAATCAAACGTGTTGCCTGAAGCTGGTCTAGGAATCCGGGACTGATACGCTTCACATTAGTTTGCTGAATGGTGAGCCGTTCAAGCCGAAGGGAGCCGCGATTCTGAAAGAACATACGTCGTAATTGATAGGAGTTTAGTTCTGAAAGACCATCGTCTGCACTTGGAGCTCCAATTATCACAAGACGTTTAAGGGTTTCTGTACAAGAAGAGGACATAGAAAATGCGGTTGTGGGTGTAACATCTGAAAAAGGGGAGAGCTGTGGTGGCGGCCAAGAGCTAGAAGCCAGCTGAATTTGTAATTGTTGCCATGTTGACTGACAGGAAGCATTTCGAGGCCAGGCTATATCTGACAATGAGAAAGAAGTATCATCCGCACCGCAACGTTGCGACATCCGAGCATCCGGCCAGAAATCGTTTGGATTGACAAGCTTATCTGATGGCCATAAACAACAAACTGCAGCGTCGTTGTTTGACGAACAGCGGCAACCAGACATACAGTGACCAGTATCACCGGATCCATAATGCAATATGGCCACAATGAAGCACAGCACATAAAACAAGAGATAGCACATTACGGAAGTGTGGAATAGATGTCACAATCTAGAATATCATCGCATTTCATTTGCATTATCCATGTCGGTGCACACAGGAGCTGTCAAACCAACTGTTCCACTGCACATGCGATTAGCATGGTACAGGTGAGCGAGATGGACGGAATGAGGCTGATGATCGTGCGATCTGAACGACGCGTGCTTTTGATTGGTCCAGCAAACCCACGAATCACAATATAATTATGTCAAGGACACCGGAGCGACAAAATGGACCAATAGAGGGAGAATCGTGTGCAAAGGCCTAAAATCGTAGCCTAAAAAGGGATTGGCAAATGAGGTCCAATGAAGAACTGGCCACGAAACCACGGAAATGATTAGACACAAGGTAACTACGGTAATTTCCGTCGACGTTGCATCCTATACGGGAGAGTACTCGGATAAGCAGTATTGATAAAATGCTGAACTTGTGGAAACTAGAAGAATGAACTACTAAGACAGGAATGTACATGCCATTCAGCAATGGGCCGCGACCACCTGACGGCTGCCAAGTGGAGAATATTTTCACTAGAACTGTCTATTGGTGACACGAAGACCACAAACACGCTCCTTTCATATAATTCGTTTTCTACTTAGTACATCTATTTGAGTATCAAAAATGTGGCTTGCATTTTGTAGATTATGCTGACAAAATACTTAGTTTAGGCGGATATTTAAAAAAAACGATTAGGATCAGAAAGCAATCTTGTTGTAGTTTCCAGAACGGAACATTAGAAGGCGCTAGCCTTTTCACCGAACGACTTCAATCGGATTTAATCATTTCCAGTTATGTCCTGGAGTTACGTGATAAATCAGTATAGTTTATAAAGTTACGTCAGGACAGTTAAAGTGACTTGACAAATAGCTTCTGGAAATGAAGGGAAGGATTACAAAGCCTAAGTAATAAAGAATTCAGCAAGTGACAGTTGTGTTGTTTGACAAGTCGCTTTTAAACATAATTCACATGATAATTGTAGTATAAGAAAACGTATCGAATACCTTCCAAATGATCACGCGAAAGGACCTCGGTGGTGACTGTTCCGATAAACTGTACTTCTCCCTGTAATCAAATGGCCTCATTTTTCGAAGACATAACAGTCTTAATACCATTGGTTATTACTGCAACAACGGTGTAGAACTCGAATGACATTAAAAAAATGAATAACTGTAAGTTCGAGATTTCGTGACTTCTGATGACTAAGTTCACCAGTTTCACCGAAATTTCATTGACGCCTGACCATTCGTTCATTCTATAAGAATCCACATACCTTTTTCAAGAACAGAACGAGGCGCCCGTAGGGAGCGCCTCTTCGTATCTTCTGAAGGGGACATCCTCCGGGAACCATCTCAAAATTAATCAAACTCCCCGAATGAGACCTCTCCAACGATTGCATTGTGAAAAATAATGTAGCCAGGAAACATGTGAAGTTATCAAACGACAGGTGCTTGAATCATTCACTGGCAACTGGCAGTAGCTCTATAAACCCAACCACTCCATCAAAACTTACAAGGAAATAGTACCCCGGAAAAATAAGAGGAAGCCGCCACACATATGCTAAAGAACACGGCTTCACATTAAGAAACTGCAAAGGAGCTGAGATGTGATTGGCCTTCGGTTGAAGAGATTACTCCGATTTTGATGAGTGGTTTATAAAAAATTGGCTTTGATCTCAGCTAATAACGTCTCCAACCCTGCTATGAAGATACACTGCAGATACCCGTAATCCGCCGTACATGATATTTCGACCTTTGTCAAAGTTAACTGATTGTTCAGCGATGCAAGATAAAATCAATTTGAACAAATCCATTGGTTAGCCATAAGGCACTACTCTGCGCCCTCCATTAGCGGAATATTTGCTGATATGTGGTCTCGGAAACTGGACACAGTCGTCGAAAAAAGTCGGAAAACGAAATCTGATATTTTACAACTGCGTTCAACGTGAGCTCGCGATTCTTGTCGATATGACACCATCAGTTATAAGCAACTTGTTTATATTTTCAAGTTGTGATCATGCTTATGGTACTGCACAACAATGCGATCTATTCCTAGAATTCCCAAAAGATTCCGGAACCATAAATAGTCAGAAAATGCCCTCCCCTTTAGTGAGTGACTCATCTGGCTTCGATCGGAATCATTCGTGCGATGATTAGGGGATTCATCGTGAAAAGAAACACGATCAATATTGTTGTGAGGAAATCAATATATTAAATTTCCGCCATTTCCAACAATAACGGGGTCGATTTTTCTTCAGATTTAAGTTGTCGGTCGGTCCAAAAATGTTACTGTTTTTTCATCCGAGACTTTTACCGAGACATTTTTAAAATATGATGATCTCCTATATCACATAAGTAAGATCACCAATTTTATACAGTGTCAACTGTTTGCATATGGATCCAAATCCGGAGAGCTAGGCGATCATAGAAGAGATCTAATCCGAACAGCCATCTGTCGACGACTGTCGCTTCACGGGGACGAGTAATGGTTTTGGAAGAATGATTATCATTCATCTTTTACTTCCTTTATTAATGAAACAACAATGTACATTGCTTTTCAGGAAGGGGACCACGGCCAACAGAGGGCTGTCAAGTGGGGAAGTTGACCGGTGGTGGGAGGATTCGAACCCGCGACCCTCACGTCCGAACACCACTATCTTATCCGTTTGGCCACCGCCCGCAATTCTTACAAGTGACTCATCTTCCGCTTTTGGAAGATTTCCTTCGTCAGACACTTACCATTGTGCTCGAACAAACGGATCTTTATTCGTAAACTTCTTTTACAGACCTGTATTGTTACGGCTATCGACCACATGAATATTCCTACTTTTAGCATTTCAATAGCCTGTCCGACACTTTCTTCTTAAAAAACGATCATCTTGGAACTGCGATGATGATCACTAGCAGGTTCGGATTATCCTTCATCAAAATGTACACAGGCAAAAGTGTGACAAAGTGGATACCAGCCGTCCTTTTTATGTAGCATACGCTATCTGAAAATCAAGACAAAATCAAAATGGGTGCCAATTTTCCAGCTATTGGACAACATCGAACTGCTCAGCTGACACAAAAAGCATCTCATTCAAACACATCTCGAGATGCGCAAAGACTACGTTCGAATATGTAGCAAGATTGTCAGGGCTCGGCATCTTATGACAATGGACATTTTTTCATGCTGCGCATTTTTATAAACCTTTTTCACAGAGATGACCACAGAAAAACCGTGCATTTAGATCTAGGATTTAGACCACGAGAGCTAACCAAACGGATCGATTCTTTAAATACAAAGTTTTTTTAAATTTATATATATATTTCTCACCAGAATCGAATCTGTAGCATCAGGAGTGTGCATGGAAGCTCTTCATTGAAGAGTCCACCGAAGAACCACAACTGTGATTTGTTGATAATTCTTTGTCAGTTGGGCTGAGCCAACCTTAGGAACGAGGGCAGAATGCTCCATGATATACATATGTATATATAGAAGCAGCAAGTAGTATCTGGATGCATGAACAAAATTTGTCCGGGACCACACGACCGGTTTCGCGGTTATTATCGCTCGTCAGGTATGCGTACCCGATGCTCTCTTTTCCAAACATCCACATACTTGTACATTCCGAATTGATATTTCTCACCACGAAACCGGTCGTGTGCTCCCGGGCAAATTTTGTTCATGCATCCAGATACTAATTGCTGCTTCTATGTATACATATGCATATTCTGGGGCATTCTGCCCTCTTTCCTAAGGTTGGCTCAGTCCAACTGACAAAGAATTATCAACGAATCACAGTTGTGGTTCTTCTGTGGACTCTTCGAAGAAGAGCTTCCACGCACACTCTTGATGCTACAGATTCGATTCTGGCAAGAAATATCAATTCGGAGTGTACAAGTGTGTGGATGTTTGGACAAGAGCACTAGGTACACATACCTGACGAGTGACAATAACCACGAAACCGGTCGTGTGCTCCCGGACGAATTTTGCTCACGCATTCAGATACTATTTGCTGCTTGTATATACATGTATATTTTTAGAGTTGAGAAGGCGTACACTGAGTTAATACGTTTATTGTGACGTTTGACAACGAGTCCTAGTTTGGATCGAAACGTCACGATAAACGTATCAACTCAGTGTACGCCTTCTCAACTCTAAAAATATACGTGNAATCACAGTTGTGATTCTTCTGTGGACTCTTCGACGAAGAGCTTCCATGCACACTCCTGTTGCTACAGATTCGATTCTGGTGAGAAATATCAATCAATTCGGAGTGTACAAGTATGTGGATGTTTGGAAAAGAGAGCATCAGGTACGCATACCTGACGAGCGACAATAACCGCGAAACCGGTCGTGTGCTCCCGGGCTAATTTTGTTTACGCATCCAGATACTACTTCCTGCATATATATATATATATATTGTTTAAAGCGCAACAATCTCATCCCTTAGAATCTAGAAGCAGCAGCGCTCGGCTCCCGTTAGTGCGTTTGAAGTGGAAACGTGAGAGGAAGTAGCGCAGCACACGTAACCAAGACCTACCAATATTGCTGACATGATTGACAAATAATGTGTACTTTGGCAAAATTGTTTAGAGTATACATTACAGTTTCAGACAATAATTTTCAAACAAATGAATTTCCGAACAATGTAAACCTTATTGCATTTTCGTTTCTCTCTTGGCACTGCTACAACGTCTGTGATCTATGGACCACAGTATTTTCCAATATTGAATTCAGAAGAAATAACACTGAAATGAGAAACTGGAAAAATGAATGTGAGAAACAGTAACTTTAATTTGAGAATAAGCGGGCGTTGTAACTCTCGCTCGCACCTGGTGCATCTCATTGGACAATTGAACAAACCGGTCACCACTTCATGATTCGTCAGCTGTCTCCTCAAATTTCGTAAACAGAGCTAAGACAGACCTCAGTCGGGCATCATAAGTGCCAGCGGATGAGCATCAACCTGGTGGAGTGCGCTGTCGTTTGTCAATTTTGGCCAGACGACTGGGGCGCATGGTTACCTGTCTTAGCTCATATCACGAGGAGTATGAGGAATCGGGTAGCGTATCACGGACTGGTGACTGTTCAATGAGCCAATGAGATGCACCGAGGGCGATTGAGATTTACAAAAGCCGCTTGTTCTCATGATAAACTTACATTTTGTCACATTCACCTTCTGGTTTTCAGTCACAAGTACAACTTTTAGTCCACAGTCGACCTGGTTTCGACAATTTTTTTTATCGACGCGCATCACATAGTCACGTCTGACGGTGCTTCTTTGTCCTGTTGGCCGCATAAAAGACGACAGGTGAGCGGTCTCGCTGAACTTCGCTCACCACTTTGACATGCTCGGAAAAATATCTCCACTCGCAAATGCGTCTGCACAGGGTCATTCGATCGCATATCTTCCAATACATGTCTGCACTTTAAATGACCTATTTACCACTTGCGTGTAGCGTCAAACACGGAAAGCAAGGTATCTGCGCAATCATCAGGTCATGGCAGTGGACAAATACCTAAAAGGGGACTATTTGACTTTAGGCCCGTACTCCATCGCCTTCAAATATCGAACGCCTGATATCAATCAGGTGAACAAAAATGGAAGCCTCCAAAAAACCATGAGAGCATCAAGCTGAATTTTACTTTTAGTGTTTCAAAACAAAGTGGTCGACTACAAAATAGCAGCTGATGTCGGAATAGGCTTGTATGGAATTCACTTACAATCTCCCAAAGTCCACAGAACGGATTTGGACGTTTATAGCAAGGCAAACAACGAGTAATAATATGAAATATCAGTCAGGTGATGAATGAAAACAAAAAAACGAAAACATTGAGTTAACCACAAAAAATGCAATGTATGGTCCGTTCCAGAGACGGCATTCGTTCAACACAGGCGCACAAGCCGACAGCAAAACACAAATAGTACGGTGCGAATACGCGCACAAAACAGATATCGATAACGACGTCGACCAAAAGACTGACCAATCAAGCAAACGCGAAATAGAATTAGTTACTAGCACAAATACGGGTACATATGTGGACGTCTGTTTGTTTGTTGTGAGCGTGAGTGAGTGTGCTTGCGGTGGGGGGGATGGATATTAACTACCAAGCAGCGCACTACGCGCTCTATGCAGCGATCATAGCGATCGAACGGATGAGTGGATCGTAGGTTATCCGTTTTTTTATCTTCATGATCGATACAAATTGTGCGTACGCATAGAGATGAGCACAGGGGGAGGGGCGGGTATGGCAATCAATCTTTTGTGTTGATGAGACATTTTCATGCGTTCCGGAATTGTATGATTAGGCGTTTGCCACAAATAAGACATCCGAAGCTCAAGTACAAATACGAATCACGCCAATGTTTCCCGGAAGATGATTTGTCACGTTTATCTTTTCATTGTGAAATAAGAATGTGCGAGCTTCGACAAATATCTAATAACAACTATTTCTTTATCATGTGAGACTGAGCAGCTGAAAAGATAAACGTGGCCAACTGTAAAAGTTGTCAATGACCAAGTTCACATAAAATAACTAAGTTAGATCGTCCGTAAAATTGATATTCGAGTCGTCTGAAAACGCAAGGTCCATATGTAGTAATAAAAATATTTGGTGGGTTATTCGTCTTCTTCCAATCACGGGAAAAATCATAGACCAAGGGGAGACTTGAGCAACAACATGCATTCGGTTTAGTCCAGCTTATACAACCACTAACTTTGTACGAGCTTGCTCTGGGTTTCATTGTCATCTGGTAGCATCGAATAACAGTGAAAAAAATGAAAAGATCATAGAAAAACTCAGCTCACCAACGAAATTTTACTTTTGTCAAGTTCAACTCAAAATCCTAACCCAGCAGGCCGTATGGCGTTAAACTAGCATGGGAGTTCTGAGGAGTAGTCCACTTATGGCCGTCTATTATGTTGAAAGCAATGAGCAGCGCGGTCCTGATTAGCTTGGATGACAACCGATTCACATAGGATATGAACATGCAAATCTACTCGAAACTTAATAGGCAAAGAATGTCAACTCTGTGGTTACTCCTTTTCGGTTCGCTTTCTGAAGTCCGATGAGAATAATGAGTTAATACATAAATTTACTCATTGCAATTACCCAGTTTTGTTTAATGTGGATCTAACCGGGAATAGGCAAAGGCGCGGAATCTTGTTTGCCTACGTAAAGTTAACTGAATATTGGGAGCCAAAACCTATCGGGAGTGAGAGATAAAGTTTTGTGCAAATTATTCCAATTAATCTACAAAAAAACAACTTCACCGGTTAGTTCAATCAAAACAAAGCCGGCAGGAATAGGCCGAGGGTACTTCGCTCATAATTAGAAACTTCCAAGTTATCCATGGTTCAATAGAGGTTTTCATTGAGGGAGAGCAAAACTTCCAACAAGAGGAACTCTCAGCAAGCGTCAACGTTAAGGATGAAATGGCGGTCATTTTGATGCAGTTGGTAAACCGTCACTTTTCTCAATTGACAACACAGTAGAGAGAGGTGGCTGGTCAATTAGCTATTTTATCTCGATGTTCCAATGCAGAGGATAACAGTCAGATTATGAACTGTGTAATTTGAAATATTCCAACGAGCCTCGTCCAACGCTCTGGACTAAACGAGACTACCTTAGTGGTATTTTCCTACAAAAGCAAAGTAATCGGGTAGAAAATCCATCAACCAAAAAGCGGAGACGGCTTAGTTCCGGATAAGAATTGAAGACTTTGTTGAAGTGTCTTGTTTTTAGTGAAGCAGTAGCAACATTTACCAAATAAACGTTATGTTGCACTGCAGAAAAAGACCGACAAGGATGGAATGTTTTAGATCTTACCTGATAGGAGGCACACGTTAAAAATGCCACCTACAAACTCAAGCTAGCGTGAACTTTATTTTGACGGTTAATTTGTTTTGCTTAGTGAGTGAGTGATGTGTAAAGCCTGTCAAATTCTTTTTAGCGGGATGATGGAGGCAACAAAATCGCGATTTTCATTCTGCTTGCTAATGTTAGTCGGAAATAAGTTCAAGAAACCATGTCAATAAATTCAAATCAGAGGCACTCTAACTAATGTGAATTTTAATATTCATTCGAATCTGTAACCTTAATTCATTTTTCGACAGTAAAGCGTGGAGAAATTTGTTCACCTACCGAGATCCCGGCATATCTACGAAGTAAATTACAGTAACACTAAACTACGTTTGCAGAAAAGCAGTGCTAAGTTTTGAATAAGGCGACCCATTGACTGGAGACGTGCGCACATAGGAAAAAAACACGCTAACTGAGCCGCGAAAGTTAGTAGGTTTTCTTAAAGCTGAGCGATAAATGAGGAATATTCCAAGCATAAATAGAATGCTGACAGACCCGAAATATTTGGCGTTCAGAGGACCGACAAATTTTGGGGCAACGAATTCGAGGGAGCGAAAAAATGAAACAGAAAAAGATTGTCCAAAACACTGAAGATGTCCAGGACGAGACTGGGGTCGTTTTTCAACCTTTTAACCATCAGTTTCCGTTGAGACTAGCTCTGGGAATCGGTCATGAAAAATGACAAAAAATGAGGCAACTTCGTGGGATTGCTGTGATTACCAGAAAGGACGGTGCACCGATTTGAAGTTAGACTGAAATACTTATGCGGTTCCAACGGGTAGCCTATTTATCTACCGATTCGCTCGTGCGTCCGTAAATCCAGTCATCTAACCAAATGTAATTATTCACTCCCGTACGTCTCCAGAAAACCCACGGATGTCTGAATCTTAGCGTACAGAAAGTTGATCAACGTACGTACGTACTATTCAGCAAGAAAAAGAGAAACAACGGATAACACGAGTAATGAAAGATGCATGAAAAATACTCCGACATAGTTCAATCTTGGAGTGCATGTTCAGTGATCACGGTAGGTAAAACTGAACAGTCTGATAGTCTAGGGACATCAGAGTTTCGTTTCAGTATGTACCCAAACAGACATACTCATGAAAACCGAGTACACAGTCGCAGTGAACAGAATTGATCTAGTTAGACAATCAAAAACTCCGGAGAACCAAAGACCGCCAAAAGTAGATGGAGTAGCAACATACGGGTCAGCTTGCGAAAACAAAGTCACAGTCAACGGGAGAAAATAGTTTGCCAAATGAGTGCGGCTATCCGTGTATATTATCAAAGGTAATCACAGTGGGGAGAAAAAACATGTTTACTTTCTTTTACTGTTGTAAAGAATAAGGATCAGGCAACTAGATCACCGGTCCGTAATGAGAAAGCAGCAGTCAGAATAATTTTATGCAACCGAGGGAATGTAGCTACCGTAAAGCCACGGTTACACAGAGACCCTTGGTCAAAAGTTTTCAATTATTCACAGAATACCAAAATGAGAAAAAATATGGGACACTGCTGAGCCGATCGATATGACCATCGGGTAACACAACAATCTCTGTGAGTTTCGCATATCTAGAAATTCGCATTCGATCTATTTTCTCAGTGCCTTATTAATGTTGAGATATAAAACACTGACATAATACAAATATTCAAAACGGAAAGATAAAAAACGAGCAACCGGAGGAATACGGAGTTTAGGCCAGCAGAACACAAGCTATTGGTCACAGGGCCAACGGGATTTTGTGCATTTGTCATGGTGCAGAATAATTGCATCAACTTTAATTTTGTCACTGATGTCATCCAACATGGTAACAAAGCAGCAACACTGAAGGCTGACCAAAATTCGAATTTTGGCACCAATTTCAGCGTATACAAGTAGACAGAGGTATGACATACTTCACTCGGAAATCGTCACCCAAGTGAAAAATACGACCTCATCCGACCTAACATCGATCGGTGGGTGGGTGAGCTAGGGAAACTTCCATCAACTAGCAACAGTTGAAGTGTGCATTCAGGCAGTGTGAGCTGCACAACACTCATGTTGTGTGACAATATCCATATGACCAATCGCTTACTGCGACGCATTCATGCAATTTCACGTTAGGATTAGTAAAGAAAATAGTACAGACATAAAGCGGTCTGTAGATCAGTAGTAGTCAACCAAGGGTTAAGAATCAAAATGCTAGTAAACGAAGGACCAGAGCAGTTAACGTTGTTGTCGAAGTACACTCAACCAGTCCCTTATTTTCAGATATCGAACTCAAACAACAATCGCATAAATGTCAAAAGAAATGTCAGCAAGCTTCCTTTTTATTCACTTGATGATGACTGTGCAGCATGGGTACAGATGATAACCTAACACCCGAATCCAAATAACAGTAGTGAAACCCGTGCTTGAATTAGAAGTCCATTGTGATGTAGAAAAATGAAGGAGAACGATAGATGAAGGAAGAGAGAATCACAGAAGACAAACAGCTACTATTTTGCCGTCGAACTTCATTATTCCTCGCAGTTTTTGTCTTAGCAGATGATACTGTGAGGTAGGAACTAAAATAAGACCACGTTGGTGCAAGGTTAACAATACCACAAACTGGATTGAACTGAGTATGAAAAACATGGCAAAAAATGTACGTGCTCGTGAAACTGCGCATACCATCCTCTGACTGAGTAGAAATCCGGTGATGAGAATAGATTTCTGTGCTCCACCATGATTGACCGTGGCATCGAATTTTCACTGTATGTTCGCGAAAAGAATTACATCATGAACGTTCATCATATTCTCAATGATAACCGATAATCACACTGGAAGGAACACCAACTAGGGTACCATGTATAACTCCGAAGTTTCAGTTATAGTAGGGATCGGCGTGATTTGCCCATCGATTCCGCAGAGATCTTGAAGCAGTAAACTAAATAATAAACGTGTTTGCATGCAAACGGACTGTTGTCCAGAACGTTAGCATACAACATTTCCACGAAAATCGTATTTGATATTCAAAGGAACAAAACTAACCGGACTCGGTTTTCCGAAGCGTCCAGAGTTTGGTGGCTGATCGGAACCCGAAGCTGGTGACTCTGAGCGCCTGTGTTTTGCTGTTAAAGAACAACCTCCAAGGGTAGCAGTTCGAACAGGTTGGGACAGTGTAAGTCCCACACCAAGAGAGCGACACATCCCGCCCGTGGTCAGCAGGCTTGTCACACCTGGACCATTCCGTTGATTGACCAAACAAGATCCGATCCCAACAACATTTTTCGCATTTAATGTATTCATACCGGTGGTACTGGAAACACCACGGTTGTTTGGGTGACGAGCACGAGCAATTAACCGGCCGGGAGTGGGGACATTCGAAATAGGGGCGCCAGACGTCTCCACGATAGGTTGTGTACTGGCGGTTCGCCGCGTAAACTGTGTACTATCCGTGTTCGCAACGGAACTGCGCTGATCGGTATTGCCCGCTGTCCAAACAGACGAACGAAGCGGGGTTGGTTTTCCAACTGCTTTTGAAAATCGTGGAGGGCTAAAATTTGTTACTGTGGACCCGGGGGAGCTTAATATGGTTGACGAATGGTCACCGGAAGTGTTACTCGTGGATTGATTCGAAACAGGAGGTTCTTGACACAACTGAAATCCCTAAGAGAGAATAAGAAACCGTGGGTTAGTCAGATGTTGAAATTACGTGGCCAAAAGGAAAAAAAATTCTTTGTTTCTTCCACTGAAATGATAGTGATCCGGCGTTTATGGTAGTAGTGGTAGTCAATAGAACTAAGCTAACAGGAAATTACGGCATCGACTCAGAAAAGAAACCCCAGTAAAGTTTATAGCTGGGAAAACACACAAGACACAGGACTTTAACACTAGACGTTAAGTAGCACACAAATAAACGAGACATAAGACATCAACGTTAGTCGTTAAGGGCCCTAACACAAACACAAGAGCCTATAATGTTCTCTGGGAGGACTTCCACAATGGAAGTGACAACTGACCAAACCTGATATGTTTGAAGAGTAGCACACTGCTTTTTTGTCGATTGATGAATAATAGTACAGATTGTAAACCCAAAACCGGAAGATGGAACATTAACCCAGTTGCAATTAAAGAACCAGACGCTCCCAACGCCGTCATTATGACTGAAGTTGCCGTTACCCGTGACCCAAATGAATCCGACGTAATTGTTAAAAACTTCACGAGACATAACTGAGAGGCACAACAGAAAAACAAGCACTCAACACGAATTATTCAAAACAGTGTTTTGTGAGTTTGGGTTTTTGTGATTCTGCAATGCTGATCCCATTACCCACGGGGAAATGCTAATGATGGAAAACTTTCACATACCAATAGAAACCGACCAAATCCCATCATTGTTTCATCAGCGACAGATGAGCAAAGTAAAACTAACTGCACGCATCTAGAGGGCCAGAAAGGGGCTATGCAGCCAGAAATGCATCGAATAAAAAACAAGAGGAGTTTGATTTCCCTCTAGGTGTGAGATAAATGTAGTAGTTTGCCAATCCGGCCTATCTGACGTAATACCGGACGCAGTTCTTGCATTTGATGTCAGCAATCCACAAAGGAGAATGAATTAGTTCCAAGAACAAAACACTCACACCATTCAGTGAGAGAGTCACGACGTAGCACACCAATTTTAGCGACCCAAAACAAGAAACGAAGCGCGTGAGATGATTTTGAAGTAATCACCAAGACCAGTGAGCCAAATACCAGGCGTTTTAGAGCGGCTGCGGGCTCTAGTTGTGGGCGGGGTTGACTGGGCTCTGATAAGCGATAAAACAGACCGAATGGTGTAAATCGATCCATCAAAGAGCGTCACCAACGACCTCATCAACGGAAACCGCAGACGAAGTGGATGACTGTTTCATCGGTAGTGAACAATGTGCTTTTGGACCCTATTCGAACTGAATATTATCAACTACATGTCAACCGGTATCTGTAACTTCTTTTGAACTTCAACACATCCAATAAGCTTTGAACCAACTTTGTGGCAAACTACCGCAGTTCATCCAGAACAATTTCTTCACTCCGCAGCTTTTTTAATGACTTATACATAATTTAATTAATAAATAAAAGAAACAGGTTATTAGCATTAGTCGAGGTACATATCCTTCACTTTCTGCGCTATTTTATTGTGCGTACCCGGACTCCTATCTGGTTGGCTTTCTCGTTAATCAAATTGTTGTCGTTATTTCACTCTCTTCATCGGGATCATATTGTCCGTCTAAAAACTTACACGTTATTATCAATAGGCCGTTCTACTGCTCCAATTTTGAGACTCCAATTCACTAGATTTGAAGTTATTGGCTTAAAGTAGGAATAAGGCAAAACTAAGTTAATAACGATGCAAGTGAGTAGGCAACGCCATCTGCAGTTTCCGAATGAAGGTGATAAGAGTTTGTTCTGAGTTCACGGAACACGACTTCGTCGCTTCACAAATGTTGACCTGTCCAGTAAAAACCTGGGAACAAAGACTCTAGGATTTTGACAGATTAGGCATGCAGCAATGGAATATATTTCTACCAATTCCAGATTATTCGTTCTTCCAGAGATATACCTTTGATGTACACTTCTGATACCAATAGGCAACAAAATTCGAGAACATCAACCTTATAAATATGCCCAACAATTCAGCTACTTTAGATATATGTGAGGATATCACAAGTGAGGGCCTTGCACAAACTCGGATCAAGATGGTCTATGGGCACAAAAAGTAAGATTCATGACGCCTAGGACAGGGGCCGTGAAAAAGTTAATCGGAGGTTGACACAATGAGGAGAGAAAGATAGGGAGAATTTGTCTTCAAACAGACTTTGAAAGGTATTCATTGCAGGAGAGCGAAAGAGAATGTACCACAAAACGCCCACCTATATAGCAGATTTGAAGAAGCAACACCACCTTGATTTGGTATACAGGTGCAGTTAAATCAGGTGTGCACATGTCCCAGGGGAGAGGAATGCGGATGCAAGCACACAAAACCAGGTCATCTGACAATAAAGGAATTAAAATCATAGGTTCAAGAGACGTACTACCTCGGCTCAGTACCGGGGCGAATAGGTAAATCGACGATAGATGAAATGAACAGTACGGCCGACATCCAACCGTAAGACAAATACATGGTGATCGGAGCAGAAAAAGAAAAGTGATCCGGACAGAATATACCGCGCCAGTCAAATGGAGGCTGATTATTTCAGCTTAGTTTAGTCACACAAGTACTTCCTCTGTTTGAACAAGATCTGATTCTGGTCAAACGTTCGCAGCGTACACCGCTGACCGGAAAAATTCCCGCGAATCCACGGTAAGGAGGTGGACAAGCACAAAAAAAATGATAAAAATTCAAGCAGGGATGTGTACGTGTATGTGAACGGGCAAATGTTTGGAGGTTAATTGTTTTTATCAAGAACGGAAGTAGCACTAGCAAGTAGTCTACGCACCGTACTTTCAGTCCGTGGATGAACTCAAGTGTAAGGTGACGGGCAAAACCAATATGACAGCCTCTAATGGAATTGATTGCCGTCATATGGAGATTTAGAATGAAAACTGAAAAGAGGACCGATATTCCCTTCACCCTCAGTTCTATTTCTAATTGGTCCTTCACTTCCCGTCCTTCTTGTATATGGCCAGTTGCCGATACTAAAATTAACCCACTGAGTTGGATACAATTTCCCCAAAACAGAACCCAACAGGGACAAACGTTTCACTTTTTCTGCTGTTCTGACTGATGGAGATCTCTCTCTACTAAATGGTTTTTCTATGGTAGTTTTCTAACCCATTCTCGTTTTTGCATGCCCTTGAAGTATATGGGTAATGTGAAGTAAAGCAATAAAATGATATAAGAAGTGGTAAAAGAAAAAGGAGAGAACAGACCAGCTGTAGAACACCTAATCGCCCCTGCGCTTTTCAAGTGCAAAAACACGATTGATTAGAAATACCCGTCGCTGTATTAGGAGATTCGAAGCCAAATGCAATGGATGATTAAGTAGGCACTACAAAGCATGGAACACAGGAAAGCACTTGAGAATGGTCTAATGACTGTGACAAGAGAAATTGTTCAAAAGGTAGAGGGACGAATATAAAGAACAGGCGAACGAATAGTTAGGCCGAAATACTTACGTGGCTAAGTCGCTGGAGGATCATTTCATGAAACACTTCTCGAACTGTCATCGGCCGACGAAGATAAACCTGACCGGGTTCTTTATCAAAACTGGTTGGAAATGAGAAAAAGAAAGCCAAATGAACAAAAGAGCGAGATTACATAACAACAGAACTCATTCTTGTTCGCCTGAACGGATCCAAATGGCAACTATGATTTGCCAACCATACGGAGAAAAATGATCCACTGAGGAATGGAAGAAACGCGCCGAGGACAATGTGATCAAGATGTCTTGACTTTTACATATGCAAATCGATCAGCACACACTGATAAGTTGACCGATAACGAAAATCGAGTCGCCACGAACTGACGTCTCAACAAAACAAAACAAGGACGACAATCCTAGAGGGCAAATGAAAATCTCCCACAAATTCAAACACTCAAATAACTCCAACAAATTTACTGTTTCACAAAGCCATTTTCCTGTCATCAAGATTCCCGCTCCATTACCAACATGTGGGCGACATTGCAACACAGATATTAAGCTAGATATCACTTTCGAATGGTTGACAGCAGTACACAAAAACGTGTCACGGTTAGAAACGTGTATGAAATACTGCACTGAAGGCTGGCTAGAAATATCCACACATGACCAGGAAGAAAACATTTGAATCAGATCTATCAAGCGATCAGGTGGTGTGCTATGGACATATCAGAAATGTCCTGTGTAGTTCCAAAGATTCGTTCTAGCAAACTAAATTGCAAAACGTGACACAACAATTAATGTCTAGGCTTACTTGTGCCTAGATTCCCATTCCTCTGGGCTGTAACCGTAAGGCACGACGCGATATTCGTGAAGAGTGTAACAATCGCTTTTCAAAGTATGCGAATCCGGAAAGAAATTCACAGCGATTGGTAGGGAGGCGGGTGTGGACACAGATTTCCAATCAACGCCTAGAAACGCAGAAACCACAAAAAACGGGAACATGAGAAGAAACCGTTTTTGTTCTTATCTAAAGTTTAACAAGTGATCACCTGTATAAACCAGTATGGCTAAATTTCGCCCGCATTTGCAAGTCCTTTTACCGGACAACAAAATAATGTGGTTTGGAAACAAAAAGTGAGTTCCGCAAACAACGAACGTTCAAAAACCCACCACAGTCATTGATGGATGAATTAGGAATTTACGTGCTAAGCCCTAGATCGATTGGTATCCATGTACTGGGAAGTGCGAAGTTGGTCAATGAACTTGAGCACGATCTTATGCAGGAATAAGGAATACCAATTTCTTGTCTTTACTTGGTGCGCACCACTTATACGACACTGCAGAAATGAAGATGTAGCCTCTTATGGGTTGTGCATGGGAAAGTGACTAAAAGTGTTAGGATCCCAACTGGAGACCTGAATACATAGACATACACAATGATGGTTGCCTACAAATAGCCTTTCCAACACTAATCTAGTTTGACGGTAAACATGTACGTTCCCATACTTAGTTGTTAACCGCTCTCAATCAGTCCAGCTGTTACAGACCCATAAAATCAAATTTCTGGCTGAACACAACCTCTTGTTAGCAATTAGATTGATCCGAGGAGATTGAGATTATAACATGGCACATCACTGGTAAAAAATAAAAATATTTTTTGCTACTTTTCAAAAAAAGAGAGGGAACGATGCATTCCCAAAAATCTTACCAAACAAGCGTGCTACTAAAAAGGACCAGCTGGTATGACCTTGAGTTTTTGCATAATGGAGAAACAAATGTTTTCAAAAAGGCCAAATAACCTTGCTCTGTCAGAAGAAATACGGGCTTTTGTTCCAAATCACGTATAATTATGACGATACGTTTAACCGCATCTAAATACGCCAACATGTCCCCAGATTGTATGTCTGATGAGTAGTTGAGGTAATGTTATTTAAAACAAAAGATTAACGGATAAATCACACCATATACCCGGTAAGAGAATCCATTCTTATTTCGTTTCACTTAAAATCTCCACAGGTTGAACACCGCATCCTCCGATAAGCTAATAACTTTCAGTTGGCCTAGCGAAAAGTAGGAAAATGAACATGGGCGGGTCATGTTTTGAAAGTTTAACTTATGGTGATGCGTAGGTCGGAGTCAAGTGATCCTCGAGTTATATCGCACAATATTTGAAGACATTCGCGAGCAAGCTATGTCGGGTTTCCTATTAGACAAACATTCTATGGATCAACTTACTAATGAGAGACCTATTTGGTTCGAAAGTGTTCTAATTATCACGTAATATGGTTGAAAAAAACCCAGCAGAATTCTTGCGGATCTTGATAAATGAACCTGCGACCCTTAATTTGCTCGATTCTGGGTTGATAACGAACCGATGGTTTTCCATTTTCTTTCAGTTTGACGAAAAAACAAGCTCAAAACATTAGAATACAGTTAATCATTTGATGATCCTGGATGCAGCGAAACAAATGAAAAACTACAAAAAACCGCGATGAAGAGAAATTCAGTAGTCGCGACAGTCGAATTCCCCGAACGATCGGCACGGGTATTAACGCACACAAATCGCAGTAGGAAATGACACTGCCCATGAACTACGCGCACAGAAACGATGAATTTCGGGAAGATGAAACGCGATTAACATGAGGAAACTACTGGGATCCAATCACAGCAACACGAAGAAAACCAGCTTTATGTGGACTGAAGGAGTGCTGTCACAATGAGACTGCACCATGACGTGATGTGACGGCTCGCGTGCCTCCATGCCCCAACAAGCTATACAGGATGGCTTATCTCAAGCCGAATATCCAATCATTCCTGGAAGGTCAATGGATAGAGGCCTGACGAAATAGTTTCCTGGTCTTCCCAGTTGGGGGTTGGGCCGAGTTACCAGCTCAGTCGGAAAAATAAGTAGAAGAATAATTGATCCAAGTACATGCGCTTTAACCCAGATACTGCCCACTACCTTGCGGCCAGTTTCCTGACAGAATAAAAGGCTTTAGTTGAGAACCCTAATCGTTCTTCAGCTTAGGGACTGGACACCGTAGCAGCACCCGTTCATCAGTCCCCATGATTTGCACGCCTACAAATTAGTCCATACTGCATCGATCGTCGCGCAGGCTAATCAGGACCGTGCTGGCCATTGCATCGAGCGCAAGTGGGGTGGGTACTGATAAGTATGCTACTGCTCAGAGTTCCCTCTCTTTTATTCAACCTGTCTCTTCTGTCTCCAACCCAATCTGTTTGCCCCTTCTGCCTACCCATAGTATCTCCATTGCTAACACGCCCGACACTCGCAACGATTTATTGTCAAGTAGTGTAGTAAGTGGTTTTCAGTCTGTTAGCTCACATTTTTTCAAGCCTCGTCAGTCTCTGAATCTCGGCGCCTTCAATGTGCGCACTTTAATGCAGGCTGACCAACAGGCCTGTTTGGCTCTGACAGTGGACTCACTTTCGATTGATGTCTGCTGCGTGAGTGAAACACGAATTCAGGATTCGCGTAGTGTAGAGTAATTCAACCGACTGCGTCTAATCTCTCGTCAAGATATTTCCTTCACACTTCAGGAGACGAAGCAGCTCAAGCTGTGGGCCAATGCGGTGTAGGAATGGTCTTAATCGAAAAGGCTGAAGCAGCCCTTCTAGACTGGATCCCAATTAATAGTCATTTGTGTGTCGTGAGACTGCACGGATCAGTCGGCGTCCGTAAGGATAGCAGTATTCAGCGCAGATTGTTTGTCATCTCGGCATACGCTAAAACAGAGTGCAGGATTGGATGGAGTGACCGGGTGAGTAATGTGGAGGTCGAGAATGTAATACTAGGTGTTGGCTCTCAGAACACCGTGGGTCACGTGTTGCGTATGGCGAACACACGTCTACCATACTGTGTCCTATTTTGCGTTCTTCCCACAGAGTGGAAGAAGCTATCTGGAGGTCAGCAGATGACGTGGCCACGTGGAATGAGAAAATGTCCAACGAACATAGGTAAAGTAGATGTCTCACGTCTTCGTGGTTGGGGTCCGGAAGACTCGTCAACTAGTTGGCTGGAGACAGTGAACAATATGGCAATGAACCGCGAACAGTGGGGATCGTGTTGCCCTTTTCAGTGGAATCGGAGTGATTGAAAGAGTGCGTTTGTACAGTTAGAATGTGTTCCTTATGTTGTCTGCGGTAGTATTCTTATCTTTTCCCGCCGTGGAATTAAGTATGTCGACTGAACGGCAAGGCAATGAAGAAAGAGCAACCAGTAATACAACTGGCTGATGCGTGGTAGGAAGGGGGCGATCACAAATTTCCTGATTGCACACTTGATGTAAGCAGGACATTCAAATGATATAAGTTCAGCGTTATCGATTTCCTTAAAGTCTGTCAGTTGGTTTTGGAACATTGAAACCTGCCGAGATCACAGGCAATCTTTGAAAAACCGACTTTTCACGTAGAAAAAATTAGACCAAAACAGAGTGAAGTAAGTCAATTAGCACATAACTTAATTCAGTCATCCATTTGAGGGTTTCCTGGAAAAAGTCCACTAATTCATTCCGTCGACCTTCGTCTATTCACATTGACTAGATCGGATATTTTTCAACTCGACTTGCTTTGTTATTCTTCATATAAACACGACTGTAATGATTGCGGAATGAAATCCCTTGCAAATTGTCATGAATAGCAAATGAACTGTCCCAAAATCTATTTCGCGCTCCAAATCCTTCCTATGATGAATTTGATCGCTCAATGATTTCAACGGCAAAAGTTGGCGATACCTTCACTATGACAAAAGATGCTCGCAATACAAGATTAGTAAAGGGAGGAAGGAAACACGAAATCGGGAATGAGGATAACAAGCGATGAGTGTAGAACACGAGTAATTACATATTGAACAGACTACGGATATAGTGTACGCATGCAGATGCAACAAATTAGTTGCGAGAAAAAAAACAAAAGCAGAAAAACAGCGGTGCGAATGTTACGAATTTCCCTGTCATTAAAATTAGCTATCATAAGAAAAGAAGCGAAACTCGACGAACAGTTCCGATAACTTATTTAGTTCATAGTAAGAAAGTGCACCAATGAAAAGTTCAAAAGTAGAAACAGAAATAAGGTCGCGTGTAGGGTATACAAGGATGCATCCTCACTAGTCGCCTAGGCGTACGTAATCCGAACAAAATGGGATTGAATTCCCTCTCCATAATCAGAGAGATCCGCGAAATACAAATCCATTAGCAAATGTACCAGACTAATGAACAAGGGTGAGCAGCGAACCTGAATCGGTTTAAGCAACCTGGAAATTAAATTGAAAGATACGGGGACACAGATAATCAAAAAAGCTCGTATTTCAAAAGCTCCAAGAGGAAGACAAGAAAGGAGGTAGAGAGAATCGGAGACTCAGGTGCGCGTATGTGCACGCGTATGTGATTGAAAGCGGAATAACAAGAAGAAAACAACCGTCGTGTACTTATTTGGACTCGGGGTCACACAGTGTAACGCGATATATATCTGACCAGTTAAGGTTTCCCAGCGCATCGGACCAGTGACCGCAACAATGTCATACTCGAATAGGAAAAATTACAAAAAAAAAGAATTTGAGTGCGATGAAACGAAAAACCGGATGTCCATAAATCCGGTGCTTAATCAGATATTTGCAAAAGAGGTGATGGTGATGATGATAAAATAAATGTAATCCTTACCAATTAGTTTCAGAGTATTCTTCAATGTGGCTGAAAAGTGACAAAATGAAGGGAACCAATAAGCAAAGGGAACGCAGCAGTTACACGCTACTAATCAAGATGAAGTATAACCAAAAACATTACGGTCTCAGTAGTACAAAAGAAAGTGGAAGAAACAAGCATTAAATACTAGCTCCTTTAGTATGCTGATAAATTATGAGTATTGACAATAACAATTTCTGAGAGAAACAAATAATCAAGCTAATGATAACATGATAGTGCGTTGTTGTCAAAATCAATGGGACAGTAAGCACAACTAGTAAAACAGTAGACCACTTACACGTCGTTTTGGATACAGTCTGCACCAAAACAAATGTATAATGAAAAAAATTGGACAAGCAAAGTTTTTCCAACCAGTTTGCTACACGGAACAGGATGAACAATGTTGGATTGACAATCCGCGTTCTTCACTATCATGACACAATTATCGAAGACGGATCACATCAGATCGGATTTGTTCCAACTTGTTCCGATTATCGATAAGTTGACGTAGTCAACATCCGAAGAAAGTGAGATGATGAGCATCACAATGTTTGCGTATTCCAGTTTCCAAAACCTCATATAGGCCGAACACGGAGGAACAAGACCGACATTTGCGATTAGACAAGTTTACTACCGGGAATTACAATCACAAACAGAATTCGCGCGTTGATGGAGTTGCCCAATGCGTCGGTTGATTCGGGTGATTTCCAGTCTTGTAGAATTCGTAATCTGATCTAAAAAATCTACTTGCATTTTAACGCATCCGAATTGTGTGCATAGATCGATTCGGTTGAGAGCACTTTTTGAAGCCAACAGTTCGATAAGCGTAAATCAACCGTTTAACGGTGGTTCATTAAAATAAACAAAACAGAAGAAAAAATGGAGATGATTTGGTCAGATTCGTCTAAAAATATGAGCATTCAACCGTTACTGAATTTTGGATGAGCTTGACGGTTTTTTTGCAGCACAGGAAGTAATTACAACTACGCATCTAGAAGACTTTGGGAAATTTAGAAATGAATAAACATGAATTTTTGTAGTATATAATGAATGACAAAATGGATAACCTTCACTGTCAAAAAGAAACCGAACGGAAGGTTCAGAGAATGCTCACTTACGAGTCAGCGTCCTTATACTACTCGAAAGAGTTTGGAAATGAGTAGATAGACACGAAGAGAAGACATCCCACAGCATGAGAGTCTATGAGGAAAAGGCTGAAGAGAAAAGGTTGGTCATTTACGGACAAGAAATTGACAAATATGACTAGCCACTTGTCTACGGTATACGCGGGAAAAGATTGCAAGAAAGAGGATTGTCGGGGCAAGTTTTAAAGAAATAAAAGAAAAAAATAGCGACGACCAAAAATTGAACAGCTGAGCAATTGCCAGGCGAAAACCTAGGGAACGTAGTTAACGGTTACCAACTAACTGGATGGTTTAGCAATGAACCCAATCAGAAAAAAAACAACAGTAGACGAGACCCAATCATTCAGTTCACTGCAACGATCAAGGATCAGAAACATTTTACTTTTATATACGAGCAAATGAAGTTGGAGTGAAAAAAAATATATAGGCGTACCAGAAAAAGCTAATCTTGAGCGTAGCTTCAACAAACAGTGGCGAATTTACGGTCAAAAAAGAGAAATAACGTCTGCGAAATACAGACAAGTTGAATCGGACAACAAACATGAAAAGAGAATGAATTGGAGTAAACTAAGGTTGCAGAAATATTGTCACATAGGAAACAGATTTCCCCGAACTCAGGTTCGGATAAGATAAAGGGACCCAAATGAAATTTAAACTTGCATCATAATTTGTACCGGAAAATAAGGGACATACAACTAAAACGAAGATGGACCTATTTAAGTCAGTTCAGTTCCACTAGCCATTCGCCTTACCAGAATGTACACTGGGTTAGACTTGGACAACACAGAAACATTTACGCAAAAGAGAAGTGAGAGAAGAACCACAAAAGAATAAACTGAAGAGTTATGTAAAAGAGGAAGTATTTCGAATTCAACAACGCCACTGCTTGTGACATGGCCATATAACTTATGGTCCCTGGTGTTGAAGGATCTTGCAAACCAGATAAGACTAGTTAAATTGATTTTATATGAGCCAGCCCACTGATTTCCATGCCTTTTCTCCAAAACCACGAACTAGCCAGTTGCACTTGTTTTTCAATCAACACATTCCTCGAAGAACAGCACACAGCAGAGATGATCTATGAAAATGCATAACACATGACTCAACCGCGTTAATTTAATTAGACTCATGAATTCTTTTACAAAGTGAATCCTATGGCTCGATAACTTACGCCAACTTTTTGAGTTACCGCGGGAATTCTAACATCATATTCTACAAATACTATGAAGATGTCGGTGTTTAGACATCGAAAGTCACACATCTGCTCTCAACGGTTGATTCTGAGCCGTATGGCATAAACGACCTTACTGGTGTTGTGCACACCCAACCTTTGAGCAATAATTTGAAGTCAAATTGACGCCAGAGGTGCCTCAGGCTGGCGAATGTCGAGGAGTGTTCTGCATGGACGAAAACACTTCATCGGATATATTACTATGATGAGACGCAAACGCCCAAGTAATTTAACTCATCTATTTCACTCAAGGTTTGGCTCTGATTCAAAACAGTTATGCTATAGTTTCGTCGAGGCGGTCGAGTATCAATAATTTACCGTGCTTTCATTCTGAAGCACAAAGTCGCCCATTTATTGCTGAATGAACAAATGTAAGTGTCACAAACCTCGCATGAGGCCAGGACCATTTCCATGACCATTTCAACTACAAAGTTAGCACGAAGAAAGGAGAGACGACAACTTTGACCACTATTTACAGTGAACACGGAATCGGCTTTACATACAAGGATTGGCACACCGGAGTTGAACGCCGGTTTCGGGTCAGGGAAGTCTGAGACCGGAAGGTGAGTCTACGGTACAGATTTTGCCACAGCGAAATGTAAACAACTAGGGAAATGCGAAGAAGATATTTGAAATGAAAACCGGACCGGCATACAGAAAAGTGCCTTTAGAACAATCCGTCGCGACAACCGAAACGTCGGCCCATAGTTACCTCCGCCAACTAGAGGAATATCGTCAAATCTATACAGGTTCCCAAATGGACAGTGGTAAAATAAAAAAACGTTCGAATGTTTGAAGAATGAGGACAAATGAAATGGACAAAAAGTTCTCCCAATGCACTTAAAGGGTTAGTAGATTGGTTCAAAGAAAACAATTTTTTGTTAATCGGTTGTTCGGCGAACGAAGTGTCGACTGATGCAGCTCACGAAAATTCGTCCCGGGTCAATATCACGCCATATTACTTTGGAAGGTTGGGTCAAGTTAAATTTGTGATCTGATGAGTCCAAGTGTTTCATAATGAAGGAAATCGGAAGGTTCGCCTCATTAAATGTAACCAAAGTTGGTTGAGTCATCGGTATTACTGGTTTTTGACTTTCCCCGAACAAGTAAGCAGTGACCCACTTTTTGCCTCAATGTTCTAAGACAGTTAACTATGGCCTATGAATAAACATGAGAAGAAATGAACCAAATAAAACGCATCTTAAAACGTACTGGTCAAAACTCCAAACGGCATCCTTGGGATGAAATCAGTGATTGGTGGAATTCTTTAGCCATCTCATTTGGGCCTGGGTATCCTGGATTGACAGTTCTGATCACACAGTAAACAGTGGGATTACTGTCGCGATCTTTTTCGTGTCTCTATTCTTCCTCTATTTACAACTACTCGGAGTCACCACCGAATACTCGTCTGTTGGTATCTCGGGAATTCTCATTCATAAGCATAAACTAGCGAGGATCTTACAGCGACTGAGTTCGAATACAATCATCGTTTGAGAAGCCTGCTTAAGTTGAATTTCTAGGTACTTTTAGCAACGACGTACAAGGTCTTCTAAGCCTATAGACAGTGCATGTTTGCATCTTTAGAATCGGGTTGTTAGTAGCCACTGCCTAAAGGCAGCTGATGATAGAGAGAAATTTGATTTTGGTATTGATATGCCCACAACAGAGACCACTGAGAATTACCAAAGGATAATCTGTGATTATTTGCACAAAGTTGGATAAGGGTGAACGAGAATCGTCGCCTGGTACTCGCCATTGGTGACCAATAACAACATAGCCAATCTGAGTTCACTGCGAATGAGCCCACCATGCCAGTCGGTGGCCAATTACGGTCTAAGTTAATAACTCCCGAGAAACAATTTTTGAAAAGAGAGTAACTAAAAAAGATGATTACTTTTGCGGATCCGATCGATTTGAAGAGCGGTTCAGTTGGCAGTCACTTTGCCTCTCCTAGTGGCCAACTTAGGTGTTGAATTTAACAAGAGGATCAAAATATGCTGTTGGTTGTACAATGAAAAACCGCTGATGATTATCTCAGAACAATTAGCTACTGCCTCCAAATTGCTGGACTCAGTGGACACACCAAGGAACGATGAACGAACATTGCGTCAATTTACACCCAGTGTTGCTAAGACAACGTCCAATTGAACTGTATACATCCGGATTCCAGAGGAGAAAGTATCATGAACAAACACAGAATAACTGCGGATTGGGAACAAAGAAATTCGAATGAATACATTTCACTGTCATCGACATTAGATCGAGGGGATGAAATTTCCCAAGAACCGTTGCAAGCGTGCGATTGAAGGGGACATCGGAAACGGTAATGCACAGCTCCGCATATGACAAGGAAAGTTTTGCTTTAGGAATCATAAATGGGACCTTCAACTCAACGATCTGATTCATAAGGCACGGAAGCGTCCAACTTAAATCTATTATCTTTCTTTAATTTCTTTCATTAATTGCACCACAAAGTACATCTTTTTTGTTGTAGGTGGGCAGTATGTATTTGCCATATGCACGAATGGAAGAAAATTTTATCGGAAGCACGCGATCAGTTTCCGAGTTATGGTTTCTCGTCAGACACAGGTACCCGACATTTGCCCGTCTAACCATCATCATATTTTCTGAAGGTTAGCCTTGCCCAGCCAAGAAATAAATGACAAATCACTGTGCAATTCTGAAGCGGCCTCATTATTCATACATGTTCCTAATGATTCAAACAGAATACTAGTGCTACAAAATCTATCAGTTCCAAGAGAAGCTGTCGCCACCAGATGGCTGCCACGGGGAGAAAAAGGAAGTTAACCAGAGGTGTGCAGAATCCAACTCGCAACCTACAGGTTTGAATGCCGTGATGGCTGCTTGACCAACGAACATCGAAGACCAAATATCTTTGCGTGGTTTCTCCTTTAGAACAGCTTCCCAAGATTGAAAACGACTTAAGCGAACAAACAAAAGCAACTAAAGAGCAATCCAAACAGAAAAAAAACTGTCAGAAAAAGCTTGTTTAAGGGGCCTTAAGAAAAAAGAGCATGTATGGTGCTTTTATTAGCAGTGTCACTATGACGAATGTCTTTCCGAATTAGCAGATAATTAGTACTGATGGAAAAATAACTGATAACAAAGGTTTCTCAGACGGTTCAGTATCCCCCCCGGAAGTCACGTTGTAGCACAGAGTATAACAGAATGAACCAATTGTTCATGCGACTGAATTACATGTGAATAATCGTAAAAAAGCTTTTGAGTCGCAGAGGTCACGGACCAGTCAAGAATTGGCAGAACAACAACTGATCAAATCCATGCATTTGTTCAAGAATGAAATGTAAACAATTGGAAATAAATCCGTTTGTTTTTACAACCTGGGCATGAGAAATCCGATACAGTGCTTATCATCCGATTCATGACAAATTTCAACTATAAAATCTGAAATTAACAGGACAGATTTGGTTACGGTATCTAAATCATGCATGATCGGTGAAAAAAACGTCCTCAATTTCAGGGGAAAATTCCCGTTAACTTGGTCTGTAGCAGTGAGTGACAGGAAGCCAATCGTTCTCGAGTGAAATCTCCCGAAAAGCGATCGTAATGACCTGCTACATCCGTTCGAGTGTGTCCACGGTGAAAAAACAACAACAGAAGAAGAGCACGCAGTAGAAGAACCGGCGGAAAACTCACTTAAACGCTGTTCAACCAGCGAGTGATCGACCGTGAAGAAGTTGGGCAGTTCACAGTTGAACGCGCTTCGGGCCGCTTGACGTACGGCATGCAATAACTGCAATGCTCCGGATGAACAATTCGAACTGCTCACCGCGCTCGAATATAGCATCGTTTCACTAGCTGCACCACCAGTCGGCTCCAAATCACGACGGGCATAGGAATTGAGCATTTGTAAAATTATGGGATCAGCTAAGCAGATGAAGCAGAACAGGAAAGCGGCAGGATGGGAATGGAATGGAAGTTAGTGAAGAGTTAAGACGAAAAGAACAAAGGACGTCTTTTAAATAAAATATACAAATATAAACGATTATTTGTAAAAACTAACTACCCATTAACGTTATTGAAACTGAGATGAATATTGATCCATTAGATAACGCATCAAACGGTCTGGCGTTAACCTCCAAGTAAATCAAAAATCTTTTTAGTTCCGGCACACTGGATCTACTTTACTGCTAATTTTACACTGACATCTATCACAGAAGAATAAATCGGTCGCATGGATACGGAAGGGTTTATTGGTGACCAAAAGCGGCAGGTGGTGGAGAATTCCGGCAACATCGTAACCAAATTCTTTTCCCACCGCCGGGCTCCGTAAACTAACGAAATTCCAGAAGCCGTACCTCATTTTCCATGGCATTGACCCATTTCTTGAGCTGCCCATTAAGGTGACATCGCCAATTAGACAAGGAAAAGGACGGGTTGTTTCGTTGGCTCCGACTGGGACATGTGCGACCGTCAACGTTAGACGTGAACAAAGGGTTAAGGTCAAAACAATGTCTCACTGGACACCCTGTCGCATCAGTTCATTTTGAGGATAGGCAGAAAACGTTGATTGAAGAGTTCCAACTTCCGGGTATCATCTTCTATCTTTTACTTCTTTCATAAATGAAATGACAGAGTGCATCACTTTTCCGGTAGGGGGCTGCGGCCAACAGAGGGTTGCCAAGTGGGGAAATCGACAGGCGGCGGGAGGATTCGAACCTACGACCTTCACGTCCAAACGCCACGACCTTATCCGCCTGGCCACCGCCGGCCAAGCTTGCAGTAACCAAACTGCCATACACACCGGAGGTGGCCAAGCGGATAAGGTTGTGGCGTTTACACGTGAAGGTCGCGGGTTTGAATCTTCCCATCGCCGGTCAACTTCCCACTTGGTAGCCCTCTGTTGGCCGCGGCCCCCTTCCTGAAAAATGCAGTACATCGTTATTTTATTAGTAAAAAAAGAATTAAAAGATAAAAAAACAGAAAAAGTAGGAGGGCAGAGAACGAATTCTAGTCAGTAAGCTGATTTAGCTGCAAGTCCACAGCGTAACGCTCTTCTTATTCTGCTGATCCATAACACCACTTCATTCTTCAAGGAACAATAGATGATGATGATAGGTGATTCGAGTGGCAAACGATATGCGAACAAAGCGATTGCAACGAAAGGGACGAACCTGGCTTAAGTGTGGTCTGCAAGAATTGAACAGACTCTGTGGGCAGACATTCAGATCGTTTGCGCAACGCCATCGAACTGGCTGTTTCAGCAGACAACCTAGAAAAAGAAAATAACAATGCAGAAAAACAAATAAACAGTGACAGAAAATGATGGTTATCACTTTTCATTATTATCAGAATGGTTTCCAAACGACCTCTCCTGCAATGACACCAACAGACTAATAAACCACACAAATATACAGAAAGCCAACTAATTCACCGAAAATTCTCGTAGCAGTACTGAGAACGAGACCGTAGCGAACAGGCTTGTTTTTGGCAGCTGCCTCCTCGGGCTAATACAGTTACATATATCGGAAATACTGTGTATTTCAAAAGTTGATTGGTGGGAGAAGTATTATTGGCAAGGAGTGGTCGGGAAAAGCAAAAAAGAAACTTGTGTTGTACTCTGGAGTTAGATAAAATAATTGTCGTGTCAAATATTTGAGTTAGACTATATATATATATATATATCTATATATATATATATATATATATATGTACCGAAATGAAGTTGCCGAAAACACACCTATATCATCTAGGATTAACTGAAACGCTAACCAAAGCGGGCTACTTTAGTCGGAAGACTAAAAAATGGAAACAAAAAGGATACTGAACACTGACACTGGTTTGGTCGAAAATGAATTTGGCAGACGTTACTATTAATATCACTACTAGTGGCAGTGCGACACGAATCTAGGAATGCACTGTTGAGAGCTACAGCCTGTTCCAGTCATAGCAACCAACTGTTCAGTCAGCACCGAACAAATAGCACAACCATCAATCCGAAAGGCGATTGCAGATATCGAGACGATGGAAATGGTAGGACCGGAATACGGGAAAATGACATTAGATGCATGAGCCAATAAACTCATCAACAGGAGGCGCTCGTAGGAAGATCCTATCCTCCGACAGCATGTTCGACCATAATTATCAAGAAGGCGAAAACTTTGAAACACTCGAGAAGGGACCACAAAGAGAGTTATCTTGTCTGGATAAAAGCAACGGTGGTCACTTGTTGGATCAGTAGGAGCGCACTGACGAACACAGTTGTGAAAGAGACCATAGGAATAACAGAAGCTAGAGGGAGATCCGCCATGCATGAAAACTTTGATTGACGATGGAATGTTTGCATCGCTAACCACTCTACTTATTCTAAAGAAGCATGAATGAAGGCTGAGGATAATGGCCAATAAGGAGTCTTTGTCCAATGATTTCTCAGACCTATTTGGAAAATAGATTGTTAGTACGGAATCCCGACCGAAACGCTAGAAGCCAGGCCGCCTTCCTTGCTTATTCAGGCGCAAACAACATCCTCGATTACTGTAGCTTGAACGCATTCTCCCGCGATTTGACGAAATGCACTGTCCTGAGGTAGATGCAGCCCAATGCTGCCAGACAACGAGCAAGAGCAAGAAGCGAGACCAGAGTAAGACTGCGTCATCCCATTGGCCACCAGCGGATAGCCGACACGGTGGCATAATCAGAAAGCAAGAGTGCGAATACACAAAAAGACCATATCGTGAACTGGGCCGATCAATCAGGATGAGTAGCCCGGTTTGCACAAAAACGTCATGAATAAATTCAAGTGAAGTGCGCGACCCGGACAACTGATGAAATGATGGCAGTCGCACGGGCGCAATAATGCAAGCAGAGCAACCTAGACATATGTGATAAGTTCACAAATAAACGAAAACCTCTATGCCGATGGGCTCTGGTTGTCTTCATTTGAGACAGTGGGAACGGACGATAAAGATCTGGGGATTGGACTGGCCTACTGAAGAATAGTAATCGAAACAGAGAAACATCGACACTTGAAAACAAGGGGGTGCGGGGAACATCCGCGAAACAACAAGCCCATAGATTACATTTGGACGAAACTGGGGGTGATTCGCAGTTTTGAGGTCCGAGGGAAAAATACTAACAGTAAAAGATAAAATGAAAATTACGGGGATTTGATGACGGCGACGGGCCGACTGGGTGTGAGAAGGGCGGGAAAACGCTATAGAAAAGAAGTAATCGCTTAAGACCAAACGTTCAGTACAGAATGGACAACGATCGACCTTGCAAAAACGTGTTCTGGTTGTGGCTGCAAACCCACAGCATCAATTTGATAAACAGAAAGAGGACACAATGTAATATTGACTTCAAAATAGTAAACTCAAAAGCTATATAAAAGGAGAAAGGTTTCGAATGCAAGAACGCTAAAGATCGTGGAATAAGGCCATATCATTTAGTATATCCAACCAATGCTCCGAAGGACCTCGTGGACCCCAACCCGGTAGTCTAACTGCACCTATGTGAGCCAATCCACTAATTACAGTTATCATACTTTCTTTTTTCTATGCTCCATCGACTGGCCACTTCGAACCATCTTCCAACCATTAATTTGCCTCGAACAACAAGCATAGCAAACGAGGCCAGGAATTCTGGGGCCATTGAAGCAACTAATAAGCATGTCCTTTCAACGCACAGTATTCCTTACCAATAGCTCGCGAGGGGCCAAAAGACCGAAAGTCCATCGCACATCTGCTCTCAACAAACTTATTGCACCTTGAATACCGAACATTTAGATGATAAAAGAACATCGTGTCGACGCCATAGATGCATCAAATTAGTGAATAAAAACCGGGATTTCCGCATACGGCAGGAAACTGTCATCGACATATCACCGCCAGGTGAGAACAGCGATGGTGATGTCTGTTGACGTGCGGTAAAGGTAACCGAAATCAATACCAACCACTGCACACACGTGGGTCTCACAAGAACACAGTTCGGGGTGCTTTGCAGCCAATCCGGTCGTGTGACACTGAATTTACAACTTCAACAGATGCAAGGTATCTCCCAAAGATACCTACCATGCTTCTTTCAGAATCGATCCGAAGAAGAACCTTGCAGTTTACTTGATTTCCTCAACTCAGTAATGCACAAACGTCGTCTGCTATTATTCCAAAGCCAGAACAAAATTCCTGTTTAGATAAATAGGGCACGTGTCCAATATTTCACGAGGCTTGACAAAATAGGGCTATCAACATAGTTAACCCAATGACGAAGTTTCAGAGGAAAGATGGAAAAGGGCAATTCTGAGGAATACCACTTCTAATGGTGAATTCCGCCGAAACATCGCCATAAGTGCGAACGCGGCTTCGGCTGTTCGTATACAGGAGACTGGATAAGTGAAATAAATTTTTCTGGTACAACCTTCTGTGAGAATTGCATGCCAAAAGAACTTGCAAACTAATCGGCCGAGTCGATACATTTTGTGGGGGCGGGGGGGGCTTTCAAATCACAAAAGACGGAAACCGTGAGTCTGTGGGATGTCTATTTTCCGAGATCTACCGCAGAATGAAAATTTGGTTAATGCAAGCCCGACCGAGAAGAAAACCGGCCTGGTTCTCATTCATACACCTTTCGCGAGTAGCAGAGGATAGTGCCAACAGCAGTTTTGATGTGTTGCTTCCTAAACTAATTCCCCTGAGTTTTCACACATGTATCTATCACCTTTCTTGCAAATCAGCACAATCACCGACTCACAGGGCCTAAGTCCTTGAGGAGATCCTATCTTCCTAGGCCACGTTGATCCCAGTTTTGTGACCTCTGATTTACGAGTTACCTGCAGCCAACTACTCCTGAAGAAAGATGCGACAGTATCCAATCCGTTCAGTTGCTTTATTACCTTTAAAAAAAGCTATCGTTCCTCAACGGCCTCTGCCACAAACGAGACTACACTCTTGAAACGTGGTGTGACGGAACCTTGCGTGCCTCCCATGATCCAACGTTAGCTATACCAGGAAATGGCTTATCTCAAGCCGAAGATCCAATCAAATGTTTCCTGGAAGTCAATGGCATGAGGCCTGACGAAGTAGTTTCCTGGTTCCTCCAGTCGGGTGATCTTAGTTGCAGCTCTCGTAAACGAGTGAAGAAATAATTGATCTGTAGCTGTGCGTCCCAGCTCCCTCGTCCTGCTTTCCGCTGCTTCTTTCTTTGCGGGTCTTATTTGTTCGTTCATAACCAAAGGCTGTTGGTGTTATGACCCTTATTTCCGTTTTCTTTTATTTTCTGCTTGCGGGCCTTTGGTTTATCTCCTCTATTTCTATTTAACCCGTCCATTATTCCCCATGATTACACGCCTACACATAGATTCCATACTGCCATCGTCGTGCGCAGCAGGATGAATCAGGACTGCTGCTTGTCTCACAGGGCATTCGGCGCAAAGTTGGGGTTAAGTGGATAAGTACGCTCTTTTTCTCGAGTTTCTCTCTGTTTTATTACCTGTTCTCCTTCTTTCTGTCTCCAACCGATCTCCTTTGCATCTGTGCTTTCTCATGCAACACTGTTAATATCTTATCTTGCCGATACTTGCAGCGGCTCATTGTAAATTTGTGTGTACGTAGGTAGTTTTTTCACTTCTGCTATACTTCGATTTTCCTCCACGTTCTTTTTTTTTTTTTTTGGTTTGGCCTCGCCGGCCCTCTGAAATCTCGGTTCCTTCACCATGTGCGCCACTCTCACGCAGGCGGCCATTAGATACTCACCTTCGATCGAAAATGGTCTGCTGGCAGAAAGTGATAACACGAATCAGGATTTGAAGTAATGTAATTCCAAAATCAATGCACGTAGATGTATCCGTTAATTAGATATTACTGCACAATTCAGTAGACGAAGCAGCTAAAAGCTTGTAGGTCAAGCGTGGAGTAGGAATGAGTCTGGAGCGGCCCTTTTTAGAACTGACCCCGGTTAAACGGTTTGTGAAGACTGCACGGATCAGTCGCGTCCTGGAAAAGGATAGCTGTGTTAAGCACAGTTATCTTGTCAAGCTCGGCATAGGCTGCCAACAGACTGCCAAGGCACCTCATACGCCAAAAGACGATTTCAAATGAGGAAACTTGTATCATTCTGTTCGGAAGAGCAAAAAAACGTCCTGACATTGTATGTGATGGCAGTTAATTTTAAGCACACGTTGGAAAACTACGAGTGCATCGAAGCACTGTTTAGTGTAGGCAAAGCCTTGCCTCTTCCAGTGGGGTAATATAATTCGGGGGAAAAGGCTTTCTGCAATTTTAGTGCCGGACAAATAACTTATTCCTGTCTAGCACAAACTTTCAACGCAGTTCGCCGTCCGCAAACGGCGACATCGGCGCTCTAACCTCGATGCGCAGTCTTGAAGTCCCCAGATCGACCAATATTCCAGTAGCTTCGCGTTGGCACGTTCTGTCCCAGTAAACTGGAATCGTACTAGACCACGCGTAAGTGTTAATGCGCATTCTGGCCTGCACCTAAAACGGCCATCAACTAGCAGATCAACAAACTCAGTGGCCCATCGAAATGTCAGTTGACTCGGCTGTCGCAACAACTAGAACAAATAACTTGATCCGATGAAACTAAGAATTCCGACGACAGTGTGGACTCCAAATCAAACAATGGAGGCGAACACTATTTGTAGCAGAGTTTGCCTGTGGTCCTAGATCTAGCTTTCCATATCAAACGAAATTAGGATCTCCACAAGGGTGCTGGAAATCGTAATGGAGCAAAAAATGCCATCTCCCTTAACTGCAAGGAGGGAACAACTGCGTCGCGAACAGTCGCAGCATCAGTTGCCGAGAAAGCTTTAAAAAAAGGATCCCGCGAAAAAAACTGGTGGGGTCAAGTAGCCGAGGAGATGAGGAACGAGGCCTGCTTCAGTAACATATCAAAAGAGTTGTTTTAAAGCTTATAACGTGACACCGGCAGGCGGCGAACATCGGTTAATGAAGTCGTGTGGTTGCAATGGAGAGCTCATCCATGGTAGAAAACAAAGGCTGGACCGTTTGGCTGAACATTTCAAGACTCAGTTCAGTTGCCCACACGCTAACGTACTTAGGCCGACGTCTGCAGCTGCGAATCCTTGGGAAGTGTCTGTCGACCTCTAGACCGGAAGCAGGAGTCGAGTCGAATATTGGATTTCTGAAGTAGGAGAAAGCAGCCGGTCCCAATGACCTTTCAGTAGTTCTTCTCAAACTAGATGGAGAAGCCCTGGTGAAATCGCTCACCTCCCTGCTTCATGATATTTGGAACGAGGGGTGTATTCCGTTGTCTGTGGGATGAGTCACTGATTGTACCCCAATCTCAAGAAGGGCATATGGAGTGACTGTCGCGAAATCAAACAAAGGCTATTACGTAAATTCCGATAGTTACTAAGGTGCTAGCTTTGACAGCGCTGCGCCGTTTGACATCGATTCGCGCACAACCATGTTATAATATCCGCGAACAGCGCGGCGAGGTTTTCCGTCCAGGTCAACAGTGCGATCCGACCATCAATATATTTTACTCGGCCAATGAATAATTCGAAAGCGGGACCACAACGAAAGAAATAATTGCCGCACTAAACAATGGTTGATGCCCCTTTCTGAACTTTGAAAAAGGCGCGTTCACGAGTCAAATGGATTGAACCACTGGCGAATTTCCAACGTGGCTCTCCACCGGAAGGGTACGCCAACGAAAGTATCGTAAACCCCGATGTTTGCCGAATGCAATTGCACTCGCTTACCTACGGTCACGTGAGAGTATAAGGTGAGCCATCAAATTCATTCGAACCGACTAGTTTCGTTCGACAAGGGTGTTGCATATCTACCCGCGTTCTCTGTTCAAGTTTCGTCATGGCCGAGGTAATGAAAGATGCTTTAGGTCTCCAGGATGTAGGAATCGAAATGGGAAATGCAGGGAAGACTGCCGAACCATAGATTACGCAAGTGAATTGTTGTGTGCCTTTTCCGAATCTGCGGATCATGCAAAATGCGCATTAGAAAGACTCTTGAAGTCGGACGCTAAGTTTGGCATGTGCTTTGCACCTTCAATGTGCCAAATGCGTTACACGGGACTGGGGACGACAGCAGTGCAACTTGGTGCTGATGCGAAACAAGAACTAACGGAGAGTGTGGAACCGTTTCAATCTGCTGTGGGTGAGCTTTGTCTTGCTTGGCGTCGAGACATGTAGACGGCAACGTCGCGAAAAGGTAGAGGGCACGAATACCCCGCGTGGTATTTCTTCTATCTTGGGATTTCTCGAACAGCTTAACGTTGCGGTGGTACTGAAGCCAGCGCTGTGGCATCGGCCTATAGTTCATCTGGAAGTTGAAAAAGCAGTCGTGTTATTGTTAAACTTGGCAGTAGGGGCCGTTCAGATTCTATTTGGATACTGCCTGCGAGACAAGCGGTAGTAATGTCGCGTGTTGGACGATGTTCTTCGCTGGTCCTGGAGGTTTCGACAACTGCTGATGTTTACTGTGGTAGATGGCTAGACTTGGAGAGGAGGTTGACACGGGGTGAGTATAATTGAGGTTGAGGGAATCCTTGGTATTGGGTGCCACTCTGGAAAAAATGCTTGGGTGTTTTCAGCGGTATGAAGAACTACAAATTAGTCCATAAACTGCATATGATCGTCTGCGCAGGCTAATCAGACCGTGCTGGCCTATTGCATCGAGCGCAAGTTGCGAGCCTGGGTACTGGATTAAGTAATATGGCTACTTGCCTCAGAAGTTCTCTCTTTTTAATTCCAAAAACCCTTGTCCTCCTTCTGTCCTCCAACGCCAAATCCTGTTTTGCCCCCCTTCTGCCTTACCCCAATAGTATCTCCCATTGCTAACACGCGTGCGCGACCACTCGCAAATCCGATTTATTGTGCAAGGTAGTGTTAGTAAGTGTTTCCCAGCTCGTTAGCTCCATCACTTCTTTTTTCACCAGCCTCGTCAGTCTCTGAATCGTCCGGCCCGCCTTCCATGTGCGGCACTTTAATGCAGGCTGACCAAACAGCGCCTGTTTGGGCTCTGACAGTGGCACTCCACTTTCGATTGAATGTCGGCTGCGTGAGTGAAACACGAAATTAGGATTCGCCGTAGTGTAAGAGTAATTGCAACCGACTGCGGTCTAATCTTTTCGTGCACGGATATTTTTCCTTCACACTTCAGGAGACGAAGCAGCTCAGAGCTGTGGGCCAATGGCGGTGTAGGAATGGTTCTTAATCTGAAAAAGGCTGAAGCGAGCCCCTTCTAGACTGGATCCCAATAATAAGCAATTTGTGTGGGTCGTGAAGACTGCAACGGATCAAGTCGCGTCCGTAAAATAGCCAGTATCTTCAGCGGCAGATTGTTTGTCATCCGTCGGGGCATAACGCCTAAAACAGAGTGCCAGGATTGGAATGGAAGTGACGCGGTTGGAGTAACTGTGGAGGCGGGAGAAATGGTAATACCTTAGTGGTTGCCTCTCAGAACACCGTGGGTCACGTGTTGCGTATGGCGAACACACGTCTACCATACTGTGTCCTATTTTGCGTTCTTCCCACAGAGTGGAAGAAGCTATCTGGAGGTCAGCAGATGACGTGGCCACGTGGAATGAGAAAATGTCCAACGAACATAGGTAAAGTAGATGTCTCACGTCTTCGTGGTTGGGGTCCGGAAGACTCGTCAACTAGTTGGCTGGAGACAGTGAACAATATGGCAATGAACCGCGAACAGTGGGGATCGTGTTGCCCTTTTCAGTGGAATCGGAGTGATTGAAAGAGTGCGTTTGTACAGTTAGAATGTGTTCCTTATGTTGTCTGCGGTAGTATTCTTATCTTTTCCCGTCGTTGTAGGTCCACTTATTGTTCGTCTTGGATATTCGCGCTTTATATAGAAACCTGTAACTCTGGGGGAAACGCAGCGGTTAGAGAGGGTTGCCTTGCTGTTTATCGCTGAACAGTAATGATGATGATGAGTGCCACCAGCAGTTTTGATGAAACGCTTCTAAACTAATTCCCACACATGTATCCATCATCTTTGTCGCAAATCGTCCCAATCACCGACTCACACAAGTCCTTAGGAATCTGGTTCCTAACCTAGGTTGATCCCAGTTTTTAGAACTTAATCACCACCCGTGAACAAGGATGGCGACAGTTCATGTGGTTCATTTGCCTTATACCTTTTAAGAAAGGCTATCTCCCTCAACGCCTCTATTTTGGGTAGAGGGTTGGTATACACCTACATTGGTTCATTTGTGGGCATAAGTGAAGGGCCCACTGTGTCCGTGGGCCAACTAAACTGCTCTCTAGTGCTCTGCTCAGCGCGCCAACCGACACTCCTGAGATTGAAGCAGTGTGCCATCGGATTCCGTAATCTTTGCTTACGCTTGGTTTCCGGGGGCCAGTATTCCTAATCAGTCGGTAAAGGTTGCGACTATTTCGATAACCACAGACTTTTGCATTTACTTACATCCACCTATGGACCACTGCTGCCGGTCAACTGACGTCTCAAGGATCTACGCGTTTCATTGTATGTTGAATTGGAGGGGAAGGTTGAGGGGCAACGGAAGCCAAGAATATCCATCGTTTCTGAGGGTCATAGGGCAACAAGTACTGCGTGGCAGTTGCCGCTGAGTGCAGAGCTCAAAGCGTTGTTTCGGATAAAGGGAGTGATAGACAATAAAGATGTAATGGCTAAAGGAAGAGAGTCGAAGTGTCAACCACATGAGTTGAGGTTCACGAATGAAAAAGTTAAGATTTAGTAACAGACAGGTAGGAGCTTATTGACGTGCAAACACAAACACCTGCTTTGCGAATAAGAGTAGTTGGTAAGTTAAAGATGTGTGGTGCCCAATAAGAGAAGGATTTGAGTTTCAGTCAAAAATGGGACAGGAGAAGAAGAGAATCGGGAAATTGGTGAGCACGACCAGTTCTGTACTACGGTCCTCAAACGTTGGCGAGGACGAAGAATACTGGATGGCTTTGAAAGTGTGTGGCTAGAAGGAGAAAGAGAGAGAGAGCATGGTGGTATAATTTTAAGGTATATGTGAGAGAAAATCGGTAACTATGATCCTGTGACTTACAGTGACGGGACAGATAAAGCCTTAATAGATTGGGCGTAGAAATGAGCCGGGCGACAGAAGAGCCGTCGTCTACTACCGCTCACCAAAGAGAAAGTTAAATTGAAATGGCAAGGATATTTGGCCTATTTTTCGCCACTACCAGGCGAGAGCAACAGGGATTCATTAAGCTGGCTTATTACGTCCAAAAAACTCCCCGGTGCACAGCAAAAAAGTTACTGAGAAATCTCAAAAGTAGGTAAGCAATAAGCCAATCAAGAAATCGAATTCGACATGGATGCGATGGCAGAACACTTGGACAAATGATCAAGACCAACAAGTAACCACAACGAGAACTTGAAAGAGAGTAAAGTGAAAAGGTGGACGTAAGCATTCTGGATAAATTTCCTCAAAATCCACCTCAGCAAACATAATAAACAATAGCTCACTAGCAATTTTCTACAATAGAATTGTACATACCAGGGTAGCGTAGCGCGCGAAACGTGGCCTTTAGAGACAGTTGCAGCTTTTCTCCCATCTTCGAATTGTCCGGCCAAACGACTAACGACAGTAACGACTGGCGCGATCGTTGTGCTGGTTGGTGTACTTGTGGTGGCCGACACGGTGCCGATCCCGGTGATGGGGCAACATTGACCCGGCCCACCGGGTGCGGACTGCTTCAGTTTGGAACGTAAGAACCCAAAATAGGCAGCCCAAACCTGAAAAAAATCAACCAAATGAAGGATATTCTGAACGCAGTGATGGCTTTTGGATTGGAAGAGGGACTTGTGAAAAATTCATAGAACACGGCGCAATGGCGGATGAATATTCGATAGAAATCAGTTAAGCAAAAGCAAATGAATTTGCAATTTGGCACTCACTTGCGACAGATTGACTGTTTGTGCGCTCAGATGAAGACATTCCAGTGTGCAAAGTCCGAAGAGATCCCGATGTGGAGGCAGAGGCTTTCCCCGTTCGTCTGAGAGATTGAGATGAAAAATGATAAAATAAAACCGTGTTTTGTGTCAAACATTTGTTTCAAAAATGTTGGAACAAGAAGATAATGAACTTAACCTGGTGCTGCATCGTGACACATCCAACGAATTCGACATAAACATGCATAACAGAACTTACCTTGTGGACGCACAAGCTCCCAACATTCTTTCCCCGGAATTTGTGCAGGAGTTGCTGCATCCAGATTAACCCCAAAAGGATTTTGTGGATTCAATGAAGGATACAACATGGAACTGGTACGAACTCGTCTGAGGGTACGTGAGCCACCACATGTGCCACCGACAGATATGGTGAACCGTTTCTGGGACGGACCGAGGGGAGCAGCTCCCGTGGCCAATGCTGGGGTGGTCATATTGATTTGAAGCAATGGACCAAATGGGGTTTGTAGGCGGGCTTTCTGATCTCTTCCACACCCACCGTATGAGAGGGGTCTTGGTAATCCCCAAGGTCCGGCTTCTGGTCTTGCACGAAGGTGAGCTACAATCCCGAAGAGATTAACAACATACAAGAAATTACTACATGAGAATATCGGTTGGAGTCTCGGAAAACCAGAGAAAACAAGGAGATATTCGGATGCCAAAGCGGCTAGGTTCGGAGAAAATGAACAAACTTACAGCAAAAATCGGTATATATATATGTATATAAAATTTACTTTCCTAATATTCCGAAGGTCCTAGCACTTGTGAGGTATAAAAAGTATTAGCCAATATCACGCACTTATTTGTGGGCTTCCCTGCTTATGGACTGCAATAGGATCAGTTAAACATGAGTAATTTTGGTTGTCAAAGAAAACTTATCTAAACACGAAAAACGGAATCCAAATGGGATGCGAAAATTTCATAAATTTGTTGTAGTTTATATTCATAAGTGCTGACTAGCCTGCGAGTTTTGCAGAAGCAATTATTTTCTCAAGTATTATGATCAAGATCATGCCTGCATTTAAAGAATGAAGCTGAATGTTTAACAATTGGGATATTGCAGATTAACTGGGGTTTAGTTATTATTGCTAGTTATGAACAAGAGATTTTTCGTTATGGAGGAACGTGGCATCTAAGTACGCTGCGTTAACCGCTTACGCTGTTATCGTGACAATGACAGAGTGAGAGAGAAACAGCAAAATCTTTTGGCACTCCAATGTAGAACATAATGAACTGATTACAGAATGTACAACAATTTGAAATCTTGTATTTTAGTTTTCCCAGTGTTGTAAACTAAACAAGGTCACCATTCACATTATATTACATGAATAAACTGTGTTAAGAGCATGATTTAATGGGGGGGAAATCAATCACATTCGAAAGTGACCGCAGGGTTATTTATGCTCAGGTTAAAATTTTTACCAGTTCTTTTCTGTAATCCTGAAAGATTAATACCGATGTTCCATGCACCCCTATCCGGATACGGTTCAATAAGATGCAAATGCGTCAAGCGTCGGCTGATATGGAGCACGGATTATTCGCGTAATAAAGCAGGGAACATAAGTATAAGGCACGACAGCAAAAAATTCTAAGCGTTTTAATTTGGCGGCCCCTTCATTGTATCAATGGATGGATGGCATGCGCAAAATACTTATTTTTAGGAGCTGATTCCTCAAAAACGTTGTCCTGTTTCTTATTCTTGTCCAGTTTGCTTCCTCTTACATCAATAAAATGAGGAATACCTGAAAAACGAGGTGACGGAGACATTCCTTTGACTCGAAGAAAGCAGACTACTTAAATAAACACCAGTGTCTCCGTAAGAAGTCCTGTGTTGCTCTCTGCCAGAATGTAGTAAACATCAATTTGACGCAAATCGGATGAAAGCATAGTTGGGTCGAGGGTATCATTTATATAAAAACACCACGGCCTGAATTTCGAGTCTAGCTGAAATGTGTTTCGCATTTTCAAGTGGTGACTTAATGGGCTACCTAATCAGCGGATATTGGTACAGAAATTCTAAAACTTCCTAGAGTATGCAAATGGAAGCCTATCCTTGGTGGAAGTGCTGAAAGCCACATCAAAATTACCAAAACGGTACTGAGGGATGGTAGCAAACCCACCGACTGCCATTGATCATTGAGGCTGGATTTCTAGCAATGCACGAATCAAATTGTCGCGGACCACCTCATTTTGTTTTCCCTAGCGGGTCGTGATGCAGCATGGTTGAGATATATACAAGGGGGCTAAAATAGGATATCAAATAAATTTCTAGCCTATTTGCTCTCTGGATAACTCCAAAGGTTACGGGCTTATTATCTAATGGTTCGCCAGTTCTCGCTCATTGAAAGGAATACAAATTCAAGTATTTTTTCCTCCATGCTGTTGCTTACAGAAAGGGAAATTGTACACATGACGCGTGTTGCATGAGTTTCTGGATGAGTGAACCAAATTCCCCAGGAAGCACACGACTAGCTTCGCTGTTATTGCCGCCCGTCAGGTATGGGTACCCCGTACTTTCTTGTCTAAACATCCTTATACGAGTACACTCCGAATTGACATGTCTCACCAGAATCTAATTAGCATCATCAAGAGTGTGCATGGAAGTTCTTCGTTGAAGAGTCCACATAACTACAACAGTTATTCGTCGTCAGCTGGGTCCAGACAACTTTAGGAACGAGGGCAGAATGCTATTGCAATAGACATACAAATTGTAAGTAGCATCTGGATGATTGAATCTACTCCTGACGCTAAAAATTAGATTCCGGTGAGAAGATTACGTATATATCCATATATTTTTGGCGGGACAAAATGTGAAGTAGTTTACTGATTCTTAATAGTTCGTACCGTTGTGCGCATTCGATTATGCATATTCTATCTTATTATATGGCAAATGACTCTGAAATGAGATGATTGTTGTCATCTTCACACCCGTTGAACTAATTGTGAAAACGTGTTAATACATTGATCGCACTTGGGTTCGCGAAGTTTTTTCTGTTCCCTAGCTTGCCAATGGCTTGCTTGCACGGGTGACCATTGTTCTGGCTAGTCAGGTCCGCATCCGCAACTAAAATTGTATCAGACTAAGACTGGACTATGGTGAACACTTGCAAAACTATTTTTGAAATCCAATATAATTCTTCTCATTAAAGTGATTTGTTTTGATAACAAATTTCAACGGCGCCAAATTCCTCCTCCCATGGAAGGTTGTGGCACGATACGCTCAAATGCACATCGATCAGAGTAGAATACCCACATATCTGCCTTTTCTATTAGGCTAATCAGACGGATGGATAAGTCGTATGAAACACGATAAATCAAAAAGATACGGAATAAATCAGATTTAATGATGGCCTCGAAGCGCAGGGTGCCTGACTATAGACCTTCATTCTTCTCCTTGATGCAGTTCGTGCGCGTTGCTAAAAAAAACGGTTGGATGTAAACACGAGGATTTTTAGTCGTGTCCAACAGATTCACGGGATCCACATACATGCGCTTCGCGAATAAGGAGAGTGAGATATTTCAACTGTGTGGCGCGAGCACTTGCTGTGTCTAATGATAACGTTTCCGTCACGCTTTTTTGGAAGCAGTATTTGTGACTAAGTTACAGTATGATGGTTTATGAAGAATATTGGTGAAAAAATAATCGTACATTCAGCCACCTTTTTGCCACTTTATCATTCATTCTACATGGATAAACTTCAGGAAACGAATAGCGAGCCAAAGCAAGTCAAAACCCAGATGATCGGTTTGGCTAGGAAAGTAGCCGTCCATTTCGACCAATAGAGAACATTATCATAAATTATACAGATAATCACTTCTATCCCTGAGCTTAGCCAAGAGTCCGCAACGTCAAGATGAAAGATTGAGGCACGAGGATACTAAATTCGGCATATTTATACTTCTGACGTAGCTATCTTGTATTCCTTATAAACAATCAACCATTACGGAAATCGTAGGGTCGCCCAGGTGGCAAACATACACCTACATAAATTATTGCCCGCTCTTAGTACGCCCATGGAGAGAGCATGAGCAACCTATCGAACAATTGACGTGAAAGAAAGGCGAGTCTGGATGGCAAGTGCGTTTACATTGATTAGTCTACCGCCATTCAAATTAGCAACGGACATAGTGCACCCTAGAGAAACGAAATTTCTATCGAATAAATTGCGAACCGGACACTTTGATCGTTCTGCACTCGAAGAAAACAGCGGGAAAGCGCTTGATACCGGAGGGTTTGGCAAACGGTTGTGCCTGACTCCATTAGTTTAAATGACATACAGGCCAACAAAAGGTATAGAAAGTTCGGAAATAGTGATCAAGTGAAATAATACCAAGAAAAACAACAGATGACTAGGTGAGATTTAGCTGAAATTGCTCAGAATCAACTTAGAATTATGACCACTCAATCTGACGTAAAACAATGTCATAGATTTTACCCATTTATCCAAGAACAGAATTTAGACTTCAAAATTAATGAAGCTCGGAAAAGCGTAATTAGCAGAAATAAAACAAAACATCATCCTTTTAATGAATGAGATATCCAGGGGGAACAGCACGCAAAAAACTTGAATCTGCATCATGTGAATCAGAAAATTATCAGTAACATTGTTCAGCAGAATCAGAGCTGGGAACTGAAAGGATACGAGTCACCAAAGCTATACCCTATTGTGGTGGCCTGGTCTGATGACAAGACATAAATTTCAGTTTAGTTCCGGTAAGTAGAAACTATGCAAAAGTCTCGTGGATATGATCTAGCTTACTGTTATTACCAACGAATAAGGCAGTTGCCGAAGAGCCTAATTCGTACTCGCACTCACTCTTTGCTCTATCCTATGTTTATAGCTTGAGAGTTGTCCTTACTGTTCCTTCGCTCCTCTCACTATAGGGTAAAGGGCGCGACGTAACAGATACCTGGAGCATCTCGCTGTGAAAGAAATAATCTCAATAGTGAAATGAAATTGCAGAAAGATCACATCTTACTTACGTTAAACAGGTTATAGCGACCATAACACAGGAGGAATGATTTTGTAACTTCAGCAAAAACTGCGCACATTTTGCGGACAGCAGTCTAATGGACTAATGGTGACTAACTTTCTTGGGTGTACTACATTCCACTTAAACTGGGATCGCTTGGCGGGATGCAGGAGGTCAAGTATTAACGTTTGTGTACTTCAAAAAAGGATTTACCTAGAAGTGCAAGACTTGATTTAGACCCAACCGAGTTCTGTATCCAGTGGCTGTGTGGGATGTCAACGCGTCATACGCAATTTTCGCGACAGCAAAAGAAACTTTCCGATGTCCCACTTTCTATTCACAATTTGCTTACTCAATAAAGCATCAGTAGACAGGAACAGAATGCACATTTACCAATTATAGATTGACTGAGAGTGCAGCGAAAGTGTAGCGAATGTACACAGGCGAGAAAGCCGTATTCCAAGTCTTACTACTGACAACAATGCCGGCGGTTAAAATTTGATGGGATTCGCCAGGTTAAACTTAGGTTGGTTTGGGATGATTTCAACCGTTTCTAACAGAGGCGCACACACAGCCACTACTGCGACAGCCCGGAGAAAGTAGTCCCCACGCTCGGGACGTCACAAGAGCAATTGGACCAAACTAAACAAGCAAGCGAACCCGCAGCTGTGTTGAGGGCAGAATACTGTCGTTTGAGTGCATCTTCTGTGCGATCAAATACCAACAAACACTCAGTGACTCAGTGGATTTAGACCGGACACTCGATTAGATTAAATGCTCCAGTAAGAACTTGGTACTTGTTCAGGTTCCAAGATCGAATAGAATATGCTTATCTGCGACGAGCAAATTCGAACATCTTCCAATATCTGCAGGGTTGCAGATTCTTGACCGAAATTCGTCTATTTTTAGAGTGCCAATTTTCTGACTTGGCAAACTAGCTTCCGATCGATATACACTGTACGAAGCATTCTCCAGACACCACAAACATGTATCTGTTTAATGTCTGAGCCGATTAATGTGTTCGGTTAGGTGCATCTGCCCATGACGCTCACTGTAAGCATACACACACCCTTAATAGGGTCGAATGGAACTTGCGCGCCCAGCGGCTTTCGAAGAGAGTAGTGGTTATTTTGAACACCGATCCCTGGGAAATCTGTGCACAAATTCCCCTGACGCAACGACCACTTCTATGACAATCCCACTCAACTCACATCCAATTATCAGTTTGGACTCAAGGATACGCGCATTTGATGCAAAAATCGGCTGGTTAATGCAGCAAGTAAGTTTACCTACACGACTTAACCCATTGGTTTACTATTGAACATGCGATGACACATTTACGTTTCCGGTTCAGTAACAGAGTTTAGGACGTTAGATAGACTGGGATATCCGATTAGCTACGTGAGTGATTATGTTCAAAATATTTCGCACACAAGATCTGCAGCATGATTTTACGACTTAAATGTGTTTCATGTGTGCTACATGGACCGTATAGCTCGCCCTACCACTAACAAGAGAGATTAAACTTTTCAATTGTCAGAAATATTCAGTAGGCTCAAATGCACGAGGGAACGAAAGACCCGTTTTTATCAGGTGCTCTTCGAAGATGGTCAGTCATTATTTTTCGATATTCCTCCAACTTGGACTGTTCAAATATGGAACATTGGTTTTCTGTTTACCCACCACTCACTTCCGGTCCACGTCTCGAAGCTCCTTTATGCGTAGATGCTCCAAAATCTCTCTTGCAGAACGTCTTTTGATGATAGAAACTGCCTAATTTTGTGCAAACCAGAATCTTCAGAAAAGCACGTCCAGATTATTAAAAACCGAATTAACATAAAAACAGGAACCGTTGCTTCATGATTTCGAACCATGGAATCCGGTAAGTCATTCGGGCAGTTAACTATAGTAGTAAAATAACACCCGGTAAAACATTTCGTCATATAAGGATGTTTAATCTCATTTTAGCAACCTAGATGTAACCGTGTTTGGTTCAACTTACTCGATGCGTGCATCGTCCCGTCCTCCACACTACTTGCGTTTGACAGAATTCCACCCCCAGCACTGTTTAAGCTGTCACTCCGTTGTCGAGCTACTATTTTACTCAATCCCACTGAGTGTTCCAACCCAGTCGAAGGCAATTGACCTCTCTTGTTAGCATTGAGGGAAGATGATAGTGATCCTACCCGCACCACCCTGGCGGGTATTATATGCACTCCAGACTTTCTCCCAAACGGTCCGTTTTCACGTCCTCCAAACTCAGCTTGAGTAAGAGAAGATGGGAACCTAGCTCTAGTTCCTCTGTCCCAGTCAGCCTCCTGTTGGACTGGACTGTGGTCCGATTCACTACCATGAGATAAGCGTCGTGCCTCGTGGCGAGCTCTGGCAACGGCACTAGCAGTGCTGATCGCGGTTAAGATAGGATTTACTGAACGCTTCGAGTCAGCCCCAAACGCATGCAAAGAGCTATGGGTTAATGTGAGAGCGGGACTGTGGAGTGATTGCGACCCGTTGCTGACACAAAGCAAAGGTGGTTGATATTCACTGTCGTCGTTCCAAATGGCTGACTCATTTTTCGGTATCTTGGATTCTTTGTGTAGGGGATAGAAAGTGCGCAGGACTCTGGTTCGGGGGCGCGCATTTCCATTGAGTGGGAGACTGATCGGGCAGTGCATAAAGGTATGGGGACAAAGTGACAAACTGAAGATCAGGCATAGAGTTCGGAGAGCCAATGAAAACGAACTTCCGAATTCAATCTAATCCACCATGGTGCAGAGTTTGAAAAATACATTGGATTTTCATGATGTTGAAAAATGCGGAGCTGGTATGCGCGTAGATAGTACTTGGTTGAATACTTCATTATTTTGTCATCATCCAGATACCCTAGGGCAGTTTTAGGAAAAACAAGTGATAAGTACAACAAACTCTCATATTTAGTGGTTCTAAAATCTCATGACTTAAAGCAGAAAGCAGATAAGATATTTTTGCCAGATTGTCCAGTGTCGGACACACGTGAATATGAATGACTGGCTATCGAACGATTGCCAACGAGGATTGAAGATTGACGGGATTAAAGTTCTAGTTTTGTCTATTTTGATGACGACAACTGTAATTAATTGTTTTCAACTGGGAATATACAAGTAGTCGACCAACTGCACTGTGGTATAAAATGTATATATACATATATGCCGTGCCAAGTATCTGGATGAGTGAACGAAATTTCCCCGGAAGCACACAACCACAAATTCGTGATCGCCAGTGGCCAAGTGGATCAAGTATGTCACATCAGAAAAGCCAGAAATCCCGATTACTCTAATGATAGATGGTCATCCATCGTGTCCCGGTTTATTAGCAAACATCTGACCCATTGGGATCCTATGCGTTTTCGCTACTCCTAGTTCCAGGCTCATGGGTGACGGTTTCCTTGCTCCCGCGTGTAATGGGCCCTACCGTCCATGGAGAATGCAACCCTCCACTGCACTCAAGCATGAAACAATAAAAAAATTATAGAAAACCGATGAGAAAGAACACAGAAGACATTACTGTAATTTGTGCACAATTGGTTGTTTCTGCGTCTGAACAGGCGGACAACAGCCAATAAAACGCTTCTTCGACAAGGGGATTATCTGAGTAGAGGGAAAGCAGGAGGGAAGTGGAACCGAATATTTGACATTCCGAAACTGGCCATAGTGGAGCATGCGAAAATAAAATGTTATCAGAACAGTTGTTACAGGAAAACGAATATTTCGTGACAAGAACTACATTCACACCAGTGACTGATAAACCAAGTGAAAAAAATATGGTTGAACAAAAATACACTTTAGATTTCGAGGTACGTCAACTCGCTTTGGGGCATTCCAAGATCGTGTGTATTCACAACACCTATCGGAGCTCTCTTTAAGTCACTAAACCGGAGCAAACGAAACAGGAAAATCAACAGGATGGCAGACTGTCGGGATAAACGAAATCATTCTGGTGTCATGTGCCGCGGTTTTTGTTCAAATTAAAATATTATTTCGATTTTATTCAACAAACCAACTACAGTCTTGATTAGCTTGGACTCCACAAGGTACTTCCAAGCAGTGGTTGAAGACGGTGAGTTACATGATGCAAGGTCGAAATCGGTAGCGTTCTTGCATCCGAAACCTTTTCTCTTCCGGTTAGTTGTTCAAATTATCTCGTAGTCGATCTTTTTTCTGTTGCGGCAGATGGTGTGTGAGGTGGGAACTGAAACGAAAACACGCTTGTGCAAGTTTAATGGATGGACAAATTGAACTGTGCTGAGCTGCGTATCATGGAATTCTGAATCATTGACATCCGTGAATTTTAACAACTACTGCTGTTTCCATGTATTTCTAGTATGAGCTGGTAGGACAGACCCATCGTTCAAGGTGTGTTACACTACTGACTAGAACCGGCAATCACCACAGCGAGAAGTGGATTGGCATATGCAATCTCAAACGGCAGGGAGTACTAACATATCGGGCGACAGAGAATTGCTATTCACTGCTAAAGCGATCAGAGACGAGAAGTGACACCAGGTGACCTCATGTTGAAAACGATTAGACCACCTGACGCCTATGGGTGGCGTACTATTGGGAAATAAATGGCTGGAAAACAAGGAAAACAGAAGAAATTCAAACAAATGAAACATAAACCGGAGAAAATTCTTGTAATCTGATTTATGGTAACCGGGGGGATTATTTGGTTTTCTGTTCATCGTAGGATATGGTGACCTCATATGTTTTATTTCCAAATTATCAGAGACGGTATTCTATACTCATTTTCAAAGGCGTTAATGCGGACTCCAATATGTTAAGATGATCACAAATTGCAGACTAGTATTAATTCACCCTGTGAACACAACAGTAAAAGAAGAAAAAATCAAGTCCAGTTGGAATGTCAGTCTTACCCGGGATCGGAAGAGAGGTAGCCCCATTTCGATTTGTTTCAGTTCATGGGCTGATCTGAAAAAGCTAACAAATGATAAAATAATTAATCTACAGAAGAAAGTTACCTGCAGTTGATCCAGTGCGGCACGAAGAATTCGTCTGTCGCCTCTGATTGATGTGAATTAATAAGCTGTAGGAAATATAGACAGTGAAGTAAAAAACAAGAAGTGACGATCAAAGAAACAAACGTTAAAGTGCATCAATCCTCACACAATCTGGGTAGTGATTTTTAGCACCGAAGAATCGCGACACGGAGACAATACAAACATCGACCACATACAAATGCTGATGGACCTCAAAATGTTTGCTGAACGTTAATGCTTCAAAAAGTATCGTGTAAATTATTCGTTCTTTATACCATATCTGAGTGTCAAAACGAAGCAGAAGAACGCCGGAATATTAAGAAAAACAGTGATGAGACAGATTGTAGCAGCGACGTGGAGGCTTGCTGACAAGCAGCAGAAGTGACCCAACGATTAGACAAGAGTTCGATCACCGGCAAACTTAGGACGCATTGCCACAGAGTACGAAGTACTGGCATAGCAGGCTGAGAGCGGATAGGCATAACAGGTTACATCGAACAATGTGTGCAACTTGGCTTACTTGGAACATAGGAACCGCATGAAACGGCTGCTGTCCAAAGCAAATCAAATCGATACCAACACCTGAAATAAGTCGAAACAGAATGTAAGAGATACAATATAAAACTAATTTGTGAGTAATTTCATCCACAGACTTTTAGGTCTATGTTACTTTGTTATAAACTGATCGAAAATACAACAAAACCTCGGAAAGGTCACCTGTCCATAGAAACAGCATTTTTATGGCCACGCATTTGGCATCGCATTAAACATTACCAGCGCAACCTCCTCAATGTCGCATGTCGAGCCCCAGTAAAAGACGCACAAACACATGGAAAACGGCTTTTCTAATGTCTCCACCTCATTTTCAAACGCGAAGGTGGATTCAGAAAAAGCGAATGCAAAAGTAAGACTATAACTTCCAAGGCAAGAGCCGTAAAAAAACAAAATATCCCACCGTGGTATACTTTCACTCGGACTCGATAAAACCCAACCAAATGACAAAGCCCGGCAATAGTGGTTGCTTTTCTCGCAACGGATTCGTGGACAAAAAAGCTAGATATCACAGTTTGTTTCCGTTCAATCCGATAGAAGCACTATGTCCCTTCGGCTCATCCGACCCCAATGCGAACACCCAAGTCTGATGACCTTGTCCGATAAGAGACAAAATCAAATGGATCCGGCTACAAGGCATGTAAAACGCGACGCAACGGATGACTGTCTTTCCTTCTGTTTTGATGGGTTGCATTGACGAAGAGAAGCAGCCGCAGAGTAGTTAAAGACAGTGTAGTAATTCGTCATTTTATTTAATCAATATTATTGTACCGTTGTCCCAGTGTGCCACTTGTGGTAAGTCTTGTTCGGCCGATTCTGTCCCGCCCCTGCTGAGTGTCACAATCCAACCTAGCACTTGAGAGATCAGTGAGGGATCGGTTTGCAAAGCACTCGGTGTATCATGTTTTTCGCGTTTGATCGAATTCTGAACAAAAAGTGTAAACATCCCAGAGTGAAACTGCAGTGGGCGTGTCTTAGTGGCGCTTTGTATAACGTACCTAAATATTTTCCCACAGCAAACACGAAAAAATTATCCTTGTCTCATTCCCGTAGACAACGGAACAGCTTCTCCCGCAGTTCCCAAGCGTTGTACATTCTATTCACAACATGATCGGTTTCCATTCTCCAGGTCACGTGTAACATCGAAGATAAGGAATGAGTGAACATACCGATTTTACATCTAATTCTATAGGAAAAGTGATGACCCAACCACCTAAAGACTCTCCATTTTTAAGCTTCTAGGTGGTCGTGACAACGTTCGAGTCAAGTTAAAACTAACAGTACGTTCATCGACTTGGATAGGGATAAATTTCCAGCTCGAACGAATGCAAACATGTGTCAGTATATATGAACTAAAGTAATATTAACGCCTAGATAAAATAAGAACGAAGGAGAATGAAAGCGTATGAATAAAAACCACGGAAAATGAAATCAAAGATCACACAAACATTCCGCGACTGACGTATATACGCACAAGGTGAAAAAAGACTTCGTATGCACCGACCGACCACACTACAGTAGGCCACCGTTGGCACGGTTCTGTCCAGAACTGGAGATCGTACTGGACCACGCGATAGTTTTAATGCGATTCTTGCTGCACCTAAACGGCCATCAACGCAGATCACAAACTCCAGTGGCCAT
>LUCM01008926.1:0-15843 GCA_008360955.1 Fasciolopsis buskii | reverse complement strand
AGATACTGAAGTATATGGCAGTGCACTGTGAACAGTGGCCATCGGGTTGTTATCTTCTATCAATTCAGAATGATTGAAAACACGTGCGTTTGTACAGTTAGACTGTGTTTCGTGTGTTGGCTTTAGCGGTATTTTATCTTTTCTCCTTTTTGTAGGTCCAATCCCCGTTCCCTTTGGATGTTCACTGTTCCTACGGAAACATATAACTCTGGGGAAAGGCAGCGGTCAGGGAGGCTTGCCTTGCTGTTTAACGGTGAACGGTGTTCTGTTCATAGGTGCCACAATTTCGCTATTGACATAGCAAGTGTGGTCTGCTAATTAAATGAAACCATTCTCTCCTGTCGTTTCCCACCGAGTTGGCAGTTTCCTAGAAACGACGCATGAGCTCCTGAGCCATACACCGGCTTGTCTGGAACAACGCTTTTTGAACTGCAGGTTGCATATTGTTCCTCTCAGACTTGTGCACCTCTAATAAACGGGGTTACTATGGCTAAGCGACCGAGTAGCACAAAAAACAACGACAGATAATTGATGATGGGTCGGAAGACTCGTCAACTAGTTGGCTGGAGACAGTGAACAATATGGCAATGAACCGCGAACAGTGGGGATCGTGTTGCCATTTTCAGTGGAATCGGAGTGATTGAAAGAGTGCGTTTTTAAAGTTAGACCGTACCCTGTGTTGGGCACAGCAGGATTCTTATATTTTCCTTGTTTTCGTTGAATATTCCCACTTTCTATGAAAACGTAACTGTGGGGGAAAAGGCAGCGGTCAGTGAGGATTGCCTTTCTGTTTAACGGTGGTGATGAAGAGGCGGAGAGCAGATTCAATATAATTGGTTCATTAAAGGTTGTGGGTCAAATCTATCACTAGGATGCATTCCTTATTAACTGCTAGCGATGAGGAATCACTGGAGATGAATGCCTGGGAATCGTGCTGTACCTTAAAGGGAACAACAACACAGTTTGGTACATGTTATTTATTAGTAGGAGATTGAATATTTTCATGAAATACTTCACCATGTGATATCAACGTTCAACGCACCATTAAGAAACTATGGAAGCACTGTACAGCGGTTTCATCCTTGTTAGCAATCATCAGCACTGAGCCCGAACGATTCTGAGTCGAACGCCTTAGCCATTACGCTGCCGGGCAGGCTCTGAACGGTTTGTTGAACTTCACCACATGATGCTGCGCCTATCCGTTACTGATTTGCACGGCTACTGGCTACTAGTGAGTTGAGCGATGCTGTCACACGGTGAATTAGTTTATGCAAACATTCAATCTCCCACTAATAACATTTAAGATTATTCAGTGATGGGGAATGAGAGAACAAGTGGCCAAGTTCATTCGGTTCATGCCACAGATGACTAAGACTGGTCTACTTCAGTACCCCTCCCCAGGTCCGAAACCTTTGGTCAGACTTGCAGTGAATGAAGAAGCCGTGATTGTGGATGGCATGAGCGCGTGTGACTGAAGTTGGCGAATCCCAAGTAAAATGCAAAGGCGGTATCTCAGAAGTAAATTGAATTGATTTCACTTGCTGACACCCTCCTGTCAAAGGACTGAAATTTTGCAATGAGGAAAATTAAACGTATAAACTGTGAAATGTATACTGAGTCTCACCAAAAGCTCCGTCTCACGTAAAATTGTCACTTATATGGAACGGAGCAGTGATGTTAGCGAGGTTCGAGCGTGGTAGTTCACAGGATTAGAAGTAATCGATGCCAGGAAGAACGACAATCATTAAGGTAACCCGTGATCGTGAATGGTCTCACCCTAAAAACAGCACATTCATTCACTTTGTTTTCCGCACAAGCACACAGACGAATGCGAACAGGACAGACCCCACCGAGCCTCAAAATAGCAAGCACGATGCAATGCAGACCGCCGATCACGTGCGTTTTCAGTAAGTACGGAAATCGAAGTTATGTAAACAACATGGAATACAGTATTGCGATTTAGGTAGATGTGGCTGCGTCATACTAAAACACCCAGTTCAATAGTCCGAGGAAGAACCGTACAAGTTCGCTTGTTAGAAATATTCGAAAATTCGGACATCGTAACTTCGAAAACAACGGGTCGGAAAATATGCTTTTGCCGTATTGTTATTATTGGTAAGGATGTGAAGTGGACTTCTCAGATATTCATTTGTGTAAAGAATCTTCAAAAGTTATTATTTCAAGTCAGAGGATTTGGATACTGTTTTTTTTCACTCATTCTTTCCTGTTCTCCTGCTATTTTCGCAGGTCAGTCACCGACTGCTTGTCTTTTTCAGTACACATCCTGACAAACCGGGACCGTGTTTCAGCCCACTTCCTGAGAAACCTATCTTAAACGCCCAAATCATTCACCCAAGGGATTTATCTCCTCAGTGCCTTTATTCTCCTTTTACAAGGTGGTAGGTGTAACTGGTATTTTTTGACTGAAGTGCGACAATTATATATATAAAATTCTGCATAACACAATGCAATACGACTTTAGAAATGTCGGGATCGTAATCACTTCGATAAACTGCCAAGAAAGAGCCTGACATTGTGAATATAAACGATGGAAGTGCAGTTTTTCTGATGCTACTCGAAAACTGTGCGATACGTCGGTGATCAACATGCAACAATCAGTCACATTACGCATGATCCCACTATTTCAGAGCTATTGTCCGGAAAAGGTTTTTCTTTTGATGAGGAAATTCGCATCTAAATGCTGTGATCTGAACTGGAGTATAAAAACAGGCGAACAAATATCGACCGAGAGCGCGCCTGAAAAAATCGTCAGACAAGTAAGGAGTGCAATGGAAGTACGTTGATGACCGATTCACTTAACTCTATTTTACAATGAATCCGTATAGGTCCTGTGGAAGCCAAGCTGAGAGCCGAGCGCAGACAAACTTCAGGTTGGGAACCACATGTAGTTTGTTAATTCCATTGTTGTGCAAACCGTGAAAAATCATTTTGATAATTTCTAACTTGAATTTACCAACGAGATCTGGAGTGGTGAGCTCTAAGCTCTGTCTCATTCTAACAGCTCCGGGATAATGGTCAACAAAAAATGGCAAACACAACAAAAAGAAATGAAAAATATGGTGAGATTTCATCAAAATTCGGCGCAACCGGCTGACACTAAAACTCATACCCGACAACTGAGCGATTTGGACATTCAGTGGAAGACGATATATAGTTACCACTACCCTACAGCTCAACTCATCTATTACAACCATTGACCTCTAGATGATGGTCTCTGATTTCAGTCAGAGATGCACTTCCAAAAAAACATGGGTGGCAAATAGGTCTAAAACGGCATCCTAAGAAGGACTTATGAAAAATCAAACGACGTTGTGTTAAAAATTGACACCAAATTCGTCAACTGTTTATTAGGTACAAAACCACAGAGAACTGAATCTCACATCGTTGATCCCTTTGGTCGTAGACAGCAGTCCATCGCAGTCTGGTTCGTTACTACCCCTGACTATGGAGAATTCGAGTGATTGTAAATCATTCCAAACATGAAGATCTTGCTTTTCCATGACAGTGTAAGTGTTCAAAGAAATGACCAATGCCCCTTCTACTAGATTATTGCGTTAACCAAACAACAACAAACGATTTGTTTACCGAAAGCCGCATCATTTTTCTTGACAAATATTTCGGTGCCATAGTCTAATCACCTTCAAGAAGCGGTTGTGGGGACAGTCAAGTCTCCACAATTCAAAGGCGCTAGAAATCTCCATGAACGGCTATTTCTGGTAAAAACGATTATCAGTTAAGTCATTCTTAATTTCACTATGGTTGGTTAGTGAAAATTTGGCCTCGAACATTGTTTTTCTCTGATTGGTTGGTTGTTGTGCTCTTACATTACTACCACTCCAATTAAATGACTGTATAAACACGCCAGAGTTCCTTGAACATATGACGTGCTTTTTTCGCTGCTAGCTCACCGCGTTGGCTGGGATCAATAAACTTCTGCCACTCATCTCAGTCTTCGCTATCCAGTTAATGGGAGACCTAGCTACAGATCTCCCACCCTCGGTTACTACGTTGATCAGTTATATTCAGTATTGTTACGCAGTTTCCATCAACTCCTTGCCGAGAACCAAAAAAAGAGAAAAATAGTGAAGCAAACTTTGAGTATCGGCTATTTTTTCTACTTTGCACAAATCTGAATACAGGTCATGTGCCATCGGAACCGTGGGAGGGACGAAAACAATTAGCTGGGGAGATAAAAAAAGGAAACAGTATGAAGAATTCACCACACATGTCAGTTCCTCCATTCGCCATTTCCACGATATCGGCTATCCTACGGAACCCATGAGTTTATGGGCTTGATACTACCCGGTTCCCAAAATCGAAGTGGTGAGTATCAGTTACTATTTTTGAAGCAGAAAGACAATCGCCTGAATCTCGTTTTTGTGTTTAGGTTTACTTTGTGTGCATTGCTTTAGAGCAGTGTACGGAATGTCGGACTTTTGATTTCGATTTAAAGTAAAAATTAGATCCGGATTACAGTTTGCTTATCTACAATTGGCACCGCCATGACCAGATTCACTACACGCCCATTTATATCGTCTGTTTGTGAGACGCATGTACAGTCCGTTACATGGCGAGTGCTAAGACTGTTGGTGTTTTAAAAAATTCAGTTAAACTGCACATAGAAATATAATTGAGTGGATGACCAGCGCAAGGATTGATACAAGCAGTATGAAGCGTTGATCGTGTCCACTATAGTGTCATAAAGTGTCTAACAAACGGCAAGGTGTTCACCGGTATTTCTTGAAGTGATATGACTGTTGCATGTGCCGTATAAAACTCATCTTGGAGTATCACTGCACAATCTGCTCATGCGATTTACTCACCCAAATCAAGAATACGTTGTTTGGTCATCTCCGAAAGTTCACGTTCAACCATAAAGCAGCCCGTCCCTGGGCTAAGAAAGAGTGACAATTTGCCGGTGCGGTCAATATTGCGATCCACATTGTATCCTGAATAAACTGAAGACCGAAAAATGGTATGCATTGGATACAAGGACAAATCATGAGGCATGAGAGAATATTTCAATTTGAGGACTTACAATTTAGAGCCATATTAATAGCTTCTAAAAAGTTTCCATTGAATGCACCAGATACATGAATTTTCGGCCTTGATCCTAGAGCTTCACTTGGCGGATATTTGTCACGGAAGTGTGCATGAAGATCCTGTTGAAAAGTGCGGAATTCCAGTTTCAGCTGTGTCAACACACGTTTCCATTCTTCTGTAGTAAAGCGTTCATTCTGAACTGATACACTGAATTGAGAAAAATTCTGCGATATATTAAGTGTAACAATTCACGTACATGATAGAAAAGTTGGTTGCAATGCGCACATGAGACAAGTTCAAGTGACGTGAGAGTGCACCGCAAAATCAGTGAACCACGTGCTATTTTTATTGTGGATCTTACAATATTAATTGGGAAAGGCTACCCACGGTGAACGAAATGTTGGCGAATTAAGATATCTACCAGTAACGCCACGTTATTAACATTATGAAATTTTACAATGCGTTTGAGTGTCTTTAATAATCGTACATTTCAGAACGTACCGGTAAAAATCTTCATACAGTCTTCCGGAATAGTCCCGATTTACGCGCTCGTAAAACGCTGGGGATAAATCTGGAAGAGAGACAAAATATTTTTGTCTGCGTCCGAAATGCCCCTTTCTGGTTCTGTCTCAGTAGGGAACGGCCCAGCTTGAAAATTGGTCATCCACTGCACCTCTTCCACTAGATGACAACCACTGTCTGGTTGCTCAAAAAAAATCATCCACCGTTTATATATCCTCAGATGTATGGGAGTGCTTAAGATGCCAAATGATCCGATGAGTAAGGAGTGGTCAGGACCAAACATGAATTACTAGGCATACTGGGATGAATAAGACTATGGAGATTGGAAGAAATCTAGGACAGTTTTCGTTTGATGAGTGCAGATATAGACTCCTAGTTTATATTTGGAAACAGAAAAGCACACGACGCGTCTGAACACCTGTGCATTGCCAATAGCATCGCAAATTTTTAGGCTCAGAATAAGGTTCTCCAGAAAGAGTTAATCCCTACATTTCACAAAGCATTCTGGGCGCTGCGGAGGAAAATCACTAACAGAAACAGCTAGCATGATAGAGAGATGCTAGTCGAAGAAAGACATGAGAAGACAGGGCAATTATTCAATATGGAGCCCCATCGTTAATACGGTAAATTGACGATTCCGATGCTTGTGAATGGACATAAGAAAAAGCAATTCGCAAAACGTAGAGTCCCCGAAGTAAGTAGTGTACAATGGGGTAGCACTTACATTCATGCATAGAGCTGTACGCATGTGTGATCCCCCATGGTTGGACGAAAACTAGCCAACAAAATACGAGATCAACCCCTCATTTTTCTGTTAGTAAGAACCCCAAACACTGATTCATCTTAAGTTGGTGTTACTCACAGTTATATCTAAAGACCAACCAAGGTTGTAAACAAAGTCTTGAAAGGATAGTCACAGGTAATATAGGACAGGTGCGCTAACAAATGAAGGAAAGGAATGTGATAGTCGCCGTAATAATGCCAGTAATGGGTTGCTAGAAGAACGTTCGCGGTGCAGCCAGACGCTTCATGCTAATGTTCGCACTGTATCTCATGATTATTATCTACCTGATCTGTAATTCATTGCTTAACATTTCATATTTTAGGGCACTACAGTTCCCATAGCCAGTATCAGACTCCGTTACCTTAATAAGAAATTCAACACCAACCAAAAGCAGTCGACATCACCGTCGTCGTCCAGCTCACTACCATCTTCAACCTATTGAGACCTTATGTGGTTCTCGATTCCAGTTCTCAGTATTTAGGATGCCGGTTCTGTCATACCTCACAAATCAAATGAATAACCGTTTTCGTTCACCTACGCGCACTTACTCACACCAACTGCCCTCATTAATGTTCGCAGTTGGAATCGAAATTTTGACTCTATGCCTCACTTTCTCCCTGTACATTATTCACGACTTAAACACAAATTCCTCCCGCGTTAGACACAAGCCAGTTTCGATTTCCAAATTAGCTACATCATTCTTGCTTCTTTTTCAAAGCTGGTGTCTGCGTCCATATGAACCAATTTGTCGCCTCCTCCCGAGTTTCGCATTTTGACTTCTAAAACGGGAACTTCAAATTTACGTGGTTGAAAATTAAGTTTTTTTCTTATAATCACCATTTTGTATTGGTTGTCGCTCCCGAAGAATCAGTGGCTCCCCAATCTTAGAATTGTCATTTAAGCAGAAGTCAGCTATCAAGTTATCATTATTAGTGATTTCAACGTAAACATCAAGAATTGGATAATGCACACGACGGACACTTAGACCATGGGACGTGAAGTCGAGGCTTTTGTCGTAATCACCAATAATCACCAGTCTTCATCATCTGTCTACATGCATCTTCGATTGTTTTGGAGACTGCCCACACACCCCTGACCCTATTTTTAAATCCCAACACTTTATTTTCAAATATCAATTTATTGTTGTCTTAAAACGCAAAAAGAGGATGCGATGAGATGCCCGCTGTGGCTTCGCCTCGTCAATCGACAATCGCTTCTATTTTGTTTGCGCTAGCTCCAGGGAGAACGGACAAGCTAAGCAGACACAAAAATATTCGTTCAGTGGTCGAAATTAAATCGTCTATCTTGATCTTCTATGATCAAAAATCATTGGTGGGTCTGCCGGGTAACTTGGTCCATCATCACTAATTGATTTTCCCTTGCGGCAATTTCGCTCTGCTTTTCGATTGGCGCAAACAGTGTGATGTCGTTGCGTTTGTGTTAGTCTTTGACAAAGGCAACGAATATGTCGAATCAACATCTATTACTCTTGCACTTGTTTCTTCTGGGTTCACCGCGCCATTGTCTCATTCCATTTTGCACCCTCTTTTCTGAAATCGTCTAAACACGATTCTGTGACATGGGATGGTTTTCGGGTCATTCTTGCCTGTTATTCTTGGAACAACAGTCGCATTGCATCTGATGCTTTTGTGTCTGTTTCTCATATCTTTAAAATCGTTCTTAGAGTATGGATTTCACACATCGCACCTCTCCGAAACCGGCAAACTACGATCCCATGAGTGGTTTAACCGAGCTTGCAACTGTGCTGTTCGTCGGAAAAACCCTGGATCCAGTCGGTGGCGCCGCTCACCCAATCAAGGATCCCGATATTGTTTTATATATATATATATATATATATAGAGAGAGAGAGAGAGAGAGCGCAAATCTGTGTACAGCTCTTATACCATGTGAATAATGACGAAGGGCGAGAATAATAAGAGAAATAGGAAGGAAGATCGAACAACGGACAGAGTTCATCAAGCGCGCTAGCTCAGTCATTCTCCGGTCCACATCATCAATCAACCATCGGGATCCAGAAATTCCACTACTGCTACCTGAGTGACCGAAACGAAGTAGAGATTTGAATTCGGGAACACTACTCTAAGCCATTGACCAGACGATCTTACCCACAAGGTAGTAGAATGACCAGATGACCACGTAACCCAAAGGAGATCAGTGACCGATTGTTCAATTCATACGGTTTTCGGATGAGCCAGATATCCTGGATGTCTACCACACCCCTTATCCACAGGCGTCTGTGAGCGTACAAGGGTACGATTCGTACATCGCCTGTGGTTGGTTTCGAATCAGGGTCTAGTCATCTCCCGTAGACTAGTTACCAAAGGCTAGTCAACTCGGTGGGGGGGGGTGCCGGGCATTCGTCTTCGTCGTCGCACTTTAGTAGGGACCCCTCCGCCACAAGAGGGCAGTGCGTGGGATTTCCTCAGCAAGTGCTAATGAAACTCAAGTCATTTTGGAGTTCTTCGACAGGCATTCGGAGCGAGCAACCAATTGAGAACCTCAACCCCCGCCCTCGATTACGAAAAGGCTTTTCCAGACCCATTAACAGCAAGCTAGGAGAAAATGCTCTCTTACCATAAACAGCTAAAGAACATTTCGTACACCGCAAAAATGGGCGGCCAGCCTTCCACGGTACCAATAATTGGTCGCTATGGTCACTTGAAAGAAATGGACAGTTCAATTCAATTTTTGCAACTACTAACCTTGCATTAAAGTGCTCTGGTTTGGGTTGTTACCTCACAGCACTGTGTACTCACAAGATAAAAAAACGAGAAATAGAGAGAGGGTTAAACGATAAATTGAAGAACTATATAAAAATACGAAGATGCCGAACGCAAGAACGTCACTGACTGTGACACTGAGTCACATAGTCTATTGTCTCAAGCCATCACTTAGGGGGATCTCATAGATCTCAACCCGACAGTACAACCGGGACCACACCAACCATTTCATTAGTTAGGGTATCACGCTTTTCCCTATGTCACTGAATGGTCACTTCGACCTATCTTTGAACCGCTACTTGCTTCGGGGACCAGTGCATGCGCAAAATCTATCCCAACCGCCATAATCAATTTACACTCAGTGATCGTTCTGAAGGCTAAACCTTAAGGCCTAGTACCTTACGTCCAACCGCTGCGTTGATGAGACAATGCCCTCACCATGTTCTACCATTAGAACGAAGATAATAGCATTCAAACATCCATAGTCCTCGCAAAAACAGTAAGCTGCAATTCCCGTCCTCCCAAACCTTCCTCCAATTGGCAAGTCCTTCGGTTCTCTGATAAGTGACCCCCTGGATAAGGCCAAGTTTTCGCTAAGCGGTCAGTCCTAATTTTGTCCAAGCCTTTATTCCAGTCATGATTACACGAAAGATGTTTTCAATCTGAGGGTCATCAAACCTCTCGATTCGCAAGAAATTCCACTTATCATACTAAAAATGTGTGACACTAAGTGAGCTCTCAAAATGCGCCGCAGTTATCTTCTTTTAGCAAAACAAAGAACCTTTCCTTCTCAATGGAAAAGCACCAATAATTTTCCTATCCGGAATAATGTAGACCCTTCATACCAAACTACTACCGCCTGGTCACCTTCACTTCCGTTCTTCCGAAAGATCCTGAAGTCATTAGGTCCGGCCATTTACATCCGTTCCCCGAAAGTACGAGCACGTCAACATGCGTTTTCCCCGTGTCATTAATCTACGGATGTCCACCTAGTTATCGTCTCACTATCCTCAAAGAGGTGCACTCAGTAACAATAAAAAATAATGGAAGAGAACGGCAAACGGCGGATATTGTGATCTAGTTTCATTTCTGATCAGATGATTGAAGACATTGTGGGGTTTTACAGTTGGACCGTATTTCTTACATTGGCTGCTAGGGCACTTTTCTTTTCCTGCTCCTGTAAGTTCACTCTCAGTTTCCCTTGCATATTCGTTCTTTCTCTAGCAACTTGTAACTCTGTGAGAAAAACATTGGTCAATGGGGCTAACATTGCTTTTACTACTGAAGGGCGATAATGATTTCATGCAGGTAATGAAAAACTTTGTCGTAGTCAGTGATCCCTTTTTATCGTTAAAAACCTGAACGTTTATTTGCACAGAAGAGTTTTCTGAACACTCAAGTGCGTGCAGAGATTCCTACTTTGATTAGTTTATTTTTAGGTTTGAGCTCTTTTCGAGACTCGAAGTTGAGTTGCATGTCACCAACTCCTTGAGTTGCGGATAAAGGAACAGCCATCGGTGTTCGTAGTCAGCCATAAATACCACATGTTGCGCTTGCTCACAGTACTCCTGGCTCGTTGTGCGCATGCATTTGTTGAAAGATGGATCGTAATGTTCAGTTGACGATTTATCAGAACCGTGTGGAAACGTTTACCGCCGTACTGGCTGGTGTAGTTGCAGTTAGACTACCAGGTTGGGGTCCACCGGATCCCCCCCCCCAAATGATGGTTCGAATCAGTAAGTGATGTAGCTCACTGATGGGTCAGTGGCGTTTTTGTATTTTGATCTTTCCCTTTTTCTTATAGCCTTTCAACTTTTCACATATCTCTATATATCAGTATTTCTCGTTCTCCTTTCCACCTTCAAGTATGTGGTTCTGCGAAGTATCAACCAAAACTAGAGCACGTTGTTGTCAGGTCAATAATTGCAAATAGTGAACCGAACTGAAGAGGGACTCAAATTCAATGCATAATTGGTTACAGACTGACTGTATTCTCAGCTATACCCCGCTACCTTGCGGTCAGGTTCTTGTCAGAACCAAAGGCTTTGGTTGAGAACCCTAATAGTTCTTCTGCTTAGCGTCTGGACACCCTAGCAACACCCGTCCATCAAGCCCCATGAGTTACACGCCTACAAATAATTCCACACTGCATCGGTCATCGCGCAGGCTAATCAGGACCGTGCTGCCCAGGGCATCGAGCGCAAGTGGGGGGGGGGTAGTGATAAGTACGCTACTGCTCAGAGTTCCCTGTCTTTTATTCAACCTGTCTCTTCTGTCTCCAACCGAATCTCTTTGCATCCTGTGCTTATTCATCATGCCAACACTGGTAACACGGCCGATACTTGCAGCGGCTCATTGTCAAATAGTGTAGTAGGTAGTTTTCAGTCTGCTAACTCGCATTTTCTCACGCCTCGCCGGCCTCTGAATCTCGGTTCCTTCAATGTGCGCACTCTCACGCAGGCTGGCCATTAGACTCACTTTCGATCGATGTCTGCTGCATGAGTGAAACACGAATTCAGGATTTGAGTAATGTAATTCAACCAACTGCACGTAATGTATCGTTAATAAATTTACTGCACAATTCAGTAGACGAAGCAGCTAAAGCTGTAGGTCAGCGTGGAGTAGGAATAGTCTGGAGCGGCCCTTTTAGACTGGACCCCGGTTAACGGTTGTGAGACTGCACGGATCAGTCGGCGTCCGGAAGGATAGCTGTGTTAAGCACAGTTTATCTGTCAACTCGGCATAGGCTCCAACAGACTGCAGCACTCATACGCGAAAAGACGAGTTTCATGAGGAACTTATCATTCTTGTTCGGAAGAGCAAACGTCCTGACATTGTAGTGATGGCAGTTAATTTTAATGCACAAGTTGGAAAACTGAGTGCATCGGAAGCCTGTTTAGGTGGTAGGCAAGCCTTGCCTCTTCAGTGGGTATATAATGGGGAAAAGGCTTCTGCAATTTTATGCGGACAATAACTTATTCCTGTCTAGCACAAACTTCCAACGCAGTTCGCGTCGCACGGCGACATGGCGCTCTAACTCGATGCGCAGTCTGAGTCAGATCGACCCTATTCCAGTAGGCTACCGTTGGCACGGTTCTGTCCAGAACTGGAGATCGTACTAGACCACGCGATAGTTTTAATGCGATTCTTGCTGCACCTAAACGGCCATCAACGCAGATCACAAACTCCAGTGGCCATCGAATGTCAGTGTGACTCGCCTGTTCGCAACAACTATGAACAAAAACTATCCGATGAACTAAGAAGTTCGACGAGCAGTGGGATCAAATCAAACATGCGACACATTTGGTAGCAGAGTTTGCCTGTGGTCCTAGATCTAGCTTTCATCAACGAAATTGGATCTCACAAGGGTGCTGGACGTAATGGAGCAAAAATGCCAGCTCCCTAACTGCAAGGAGGTGAACAAGATGCGTCGACAGTCGCAGCATCAGTTGACGAGAAGCTTTAAAAAGGACCGCGAAAACTGGTGGGTCGAGGTAGCCGAGGAGATGGAGGAAGAGGCCGTTTCAGGTAACAGTCAAAGACTGTTTAAGCTTACCCGTGACACCGGCAGGCGACGAACATCGGTTAGTGAAGTCATATACGGTAGAATCCGAGAGCTCATCCATGGACCGCTGGGCTGAACACTTCAAGCACCAGTTTAGCTGTCTGCACGCTAACGTAGAACACCGTCCCAACTCCTGTACCCCCACCGGCAACCTCTCGTTTTTCAAGAGCAGGATCAATAAACTGGTCCCTACTCGAATGCTTCCCCCACTTTCGCCCATTATCATATGTCCTTTGATTACGCGTTTACCCCTCCTAGTGCATTTCAATTTATGTGCAACAGCAAGGACAATTTCCCTTTACTCCCCGGGCTGCAGGGATCAGGAACGTTCTTCCCCTCTTTACTTTTCTAACGGCCATATGTTTTGAATAGGAGCGTAAGCAATTTCACTGCAAATCATTTTGGGTAATGCGAAGGGGAAAAAGGTGAAACCAGAGACAGGTCGAACAAAGTAACGTATAAGTTGTGTGGCTACAAGTAAAATAGACCACAAGCGACATATAATCACTTCACCGATTGTGGCAAGCTTGTAAGTCAGAGCAAATACACGGAAACAACCAATTTACTGCCGACCCAGTCAAACACTCACGTACTATACAGTTATTAGGAAGTACATATTAGTGTAATTCATATCCAGATGCCAGATTAAGTGCCATGATGAAGCCATTATCTACATCGGATAAATCATAATGAGTTTGTGAAGGTCAGGACCAGAGTGTATCGAAAAATCTATGACCCACGTGTTGGTTTTTATTGGCTATGGTATAATTTCAATAACAGGGTTGTTGGCAGATTTTGATATTCACCAACGTTTAGACTACCGTGGATTTTCTGTCTCAAGGAAGGTTTTCTGCAAGTCCTGTCTTGTGAAAGAAAACCCAGGGTAGCCAAAATGTTGACGAATTACTATATCTACCAACAACGCTGTGGTACCAACATTATATCATTTAGTTGCTTTTATTGCATGTTTTACGCGTGACTGTACCGGACATACCACAGAGTTTAGGACTCATTACATTGGGTAAAAGAGATCAGCATATGTGACCTTGAAATTTGAGGTACCAGGACATCTCAAAAGGGGATATTCGTGATTGCATTCTATTCGCCGTTAGTTTTTCTTTGTAGGTTTCCACACCCATTCAACGGGGACCATTATTATACGGAGACACTTCTAATTTGTGATTTCGATAAAGAGCACTTTTATCTGATCGAACTAATAACGAAAACCAAACTGCAGGAGTGAATAACAGTTTAGACAACAAGCTGATTTTCAATGGATTACAATATGTCACTCACCGGTAATATAAACCCGTGCAAAAAATATAACATTCGTGTTATGACTGCAATTGTTCTCCTAAAAACAGACCGTAAAACACGACCGAGACGACAGAACATCTACCGGCCAGAAGCGCAAAAAGAGTTTTGACAGAAACTTGACAACTTTTTCGAAATAAAGATCCCCATGATCATCAAAAAGCCACATTTCCTCACTCAGCTGAATGAAAATATGGATTGAAGCAGATGAGGAACGAAAAACGATCTGAAATAATGTAAGATATAACTATGTTCCGTTTACCTTTGTTTTTTCGCCAACGTATCCACATGAATATTTTTCACCTTGTCGCCACAATTCTCCAACTTGAACACTAAAATGAAATGTACTCTCGGAGCCGAATTCAATCACTAACCGAAAGTCATTAGCTTCGATTTTCTTTCCAACTTGAACCACACTCCCCACCTTTCGGTGATCTAAGTATGAACTCCAGTTGGATTACTTACCAGTTCTTGAGATAAACGAAAGCAATCACTACGACTGAAGTATTGTTCACGGAAATGTAATTCTACTAGGTCTAACGTTACATCCTAAATAAAGAAATGTCAGAAGTTCAAAAATAAGGAAAAACTTACTTCCTTGTTTACAACGCGCACACATGCTGTCTTATGTTGTTGCAAGCGGAAGAACTGCGCTAATGAGCTTTCAATACTGATAACATCTAAATAAAGGGTGGCATATTTGTGATAAAATTTTTACCTCTAGTCTGCACATCATCACGTAGCACGGTGACAAGGAAAAGTACATGATGAACATCATCCGAATGATAAACTTCAATCACATCACCAACAGATATTCCATGGCTTCCTCGAGAACTCAGAAGCACGTCTGCGGGAAAAATTGTTGAGACAGATGGTACAAACTACCAGAAAATCCACCACGGGAATCTCGATTGTGATATTGTACCTTCAGTTTCTGAACAGTCATCTGAGATCTTTATCTTTCATCAAACTTCACTTTGAGTGAATTCCAATATCGAAATGGGATAAACACAAGGGTACCTGAAAATGCATTCTGCCATATGAAAAACAAAAGTGAGGCAATCCTTGAGAATAACTCGGATTATTCAATGAGGAAATGGAATCACCAAAAAATCCGAAACTACTTCAGCGGAAGTATCAGGTGAACAACTTTGCTCACCAGCTCTTCGAGTTCAGATAGTCATCCTTGAACATCGTCTCAGATGATACGAGAGTTCGCAATAACGTTTTCGTGCACTTTTGTCCTACCTACCTATGGTTGGAAGAAGAGGGGATGCAGTCATACCATGAGAAACCTCAAGGGCATGAAGAAGTTGGCATTGGCTTCGGCCTCAGTGGACGCAACCAGACTTCCCCTTTAAGGCCGCAGAGATGAGTGCCCTTGCTGAGAAGTTACACTGAGAGGTTTGGTTCCGAATCGAAGCCAACGGCGCGAGTGCTGTGCAGTCCTTAGAAAAATATAAACCGGTAACGAAAAAGCTGCGCAATATGTGGTATGAAGCAAGAGATTCCGTCTGTTCTATAGTCGAACGTTGCAAATGTGCCTGAATCGTGCTGGCAATTTAAAACTGTTTATGTGGATATTCAACAAGTCGTTTCCCCAGTCTGAGAGGAAGATTCTAAACTGGATATATATATATATATACATTATAAAAATATATATATATATATGTAACAATTTGTAGACAGGCCTGTTGCGGTCGAAAATATGGCGAAAAAAACCAAAATAGTGCAAGAGAAAAAGAATAGAAAAATAAACTTTCGTGCAGAATCCATCAAAATTGCCCACTCTCATAGACTCTCTTTTCACATCATCAATTATCTGTCGTTGTTTTTGTGCTACTCGGTCGCTT
>LUCM01008923.1:0-10959 GCA_008360955.1 Fasciolopsis buskii | reverse complement strand
ACCCACAGCTTGAGCTGCTTCATCTCCTGAAGTGCAAAGAAAATATCTTGACGAGATATTTGGCGCATTCACTTGAATCACTCTATTTGCATCCTGGATTCCTGTTTCACTCACGCAACAGACATCAATCGAAAGTGAGTCCACTGTCCACTATGAAAGCCAAACACGCCTGTTGGCCAGCCTGCATTAAAGTGCGCACATTGAAGGAACCCAGATGCGGAAGCTGACGAAGCTTGAGAAAATGCGAGCTAGCAGACTGAAAACCATCTACTACACTACTTGACAATAAACCGTTGCGAGTATCGGGTGTGTTATCAATGGAGATACTATGGGTAGGCAGAAGGGGCAGACAGATTGGGTTGGAGACAGAAGAGATAGGTTGAATAAAAGAGAGGGAACTCTGAGACTTCAGAATAATCCACCCTAGTAAGTGTCGAGATCGCTCTAGGATTGAAGTCATGTGCGGTGTACGCGTGCTTCTGACATCGTCGTAACCTTTGCCGACTGATTAAGAATGCTGGTCCATCGAAGCCAAGGGCAAGTCAAGTAATTAAGGAAGCTGATGGCGCACTGATTCACTCTCAGGACCCGTCGGCTGGTGCGTTGAGCAGAACACTTCAGGACAGTTACCCAGAGCCAGAATGGGACTTATGCATGTGCCTGCAAATGAGGCAATGAATTTGGATACTAGCCCTCCATCGGAAATGGTGATGAAGCAGAGAGGCTTTCTTAAAGGGTTTAAGGCATTTGGACCAGATAGACTGTCGCTATTCTTCAAGAGTGTTGGCGAATGGTTGACGTCGGAGTTATCAAAATCCTTGGGATCAATCTGGAAAAGGGAAGAGATTCGTAAGGACTGATATGAATCGGTGATTTCATCGATTTACAAGGGATGTCCACATTCTTATGTGGACATCACAGGAATTAGTTTAGTAAGCATCTCATCCAAACTGCTATGGAGCACTATCCTCCGCCGATTCTCTAGTGCTCGCAAAAGGTGTATACATGAGAATCAAACTGGTTTCGGTCTTGGTCTGAGATGTAGTTCTGTTCAAACTCTCACCTTATGACACCTTAAACCATGGTACGTGTTACGTGGACCCGCGATTTCCGTCTTTCTTTATTCAAAAACGGCGTCCGACTAGGACGATCACGTAGTTCTTTGACATTCACTGAAGGGTGTGATAGAAAAATTCATTCATCTTATCCAATCTGTGCATGCGAATAGCTGAAGCCGAATTCGCACTTACGGGGGTCAGTCACCCGAGTTCACCATGGGAAGTAATGTTTGTTAGAATTGCCCTCTTCCACTTTTTCTTCTTAATTTTGTCATTGAGATGGTTATAGAGATATCCCATACTTATGTGAGAATAGTAGCTATGATATTTGCTCAGACAGGGAACTGATTTCGAATATTCGGACATTGTTGTGCTGCTGGATGAAGACCCAGTTAAGTCACATGTTTCTTTTTGGTCGTCTGATGGATGGTGTGGTGTCTGGTATGCGTTTTGCATCTTCAAAATGTAAAATACTGTTGCAGGACTGGATTGACGCGGGAGCGACTAGATGAGTTGGACGGATGTAGCTACTTGTGCAGTTGTATCTCACCTGATAGTCTTATCGCAAAAGGTGTCTTCACGCATACGGGAGGCCCGGTTGGTATTTGCTCATTTGAGACATCTGTGGAGTCGGTGTAACATCCGGTTATCGATCAAAGGTCGAGTATACGCGGCAGCAAGTCGGTATTGCTCTGCGGTCCCGAAGCCTTTTCACTGAGAGCAGGGGACATGCGAAGAATTTCGGTCTTTAAACACTGTAGCCTTCAAAGTATCGGTAGAATATGGCGGGAGACTCAGAAGGTACTGAGTCCTAAGGTCCAGTCTTTAGAACAGATTGAATCAGAATAAATTAAGGTGGTTGGGACATGTTTTGCGCATTGCCCACAAAACGACTGTCTCGTTGAACGCTTCTTTTTCAAGACAAGTAATAATCGGAGGGTTGTTCGCTGTGGCCGGTCGACGACATGGGTAAAAAGTGTGAAAGCTCTAACCAATGGACTGGCCCTTGCAGGTGAAGTTAGACTATAGATGGGGTCCACGAGACCCCTCGAAGTAATTGTTGAAGACGATAAATGGTATGACAGTGCCGCAGTCAGTGGCGTTCTTGCATTCGAAACCTTTATTTTGTATAATTCTTCAGCTTACTATTTTGCAGTCGATCTTTCATTATTCCCCGTTCTTTTTTGTTTGAGCAGATGATGCTCTGAGGTAGCATTTGCAAACAACACGGTGGTGCAAGGGTAATGGTTGTCTAAACTGAGCTAAATTGCATGGGCCACAGGTAATACAATGTCGGGGTGATGCCGACCAGTCCTGACAGAAGAGATAAAGGTTTACTCCTTAAAATGATAAGCGAGGGGACGGCAGGGGCAGCAGTCAACATTCACAAGTAAGCCCTAGATACACCAAAAAGATGAAAATGTTTGTTTCATCGCCCTGTAGCGGTTCCAAAGGTGGATGACCAACAGTTTAACTTCGAAGCGGTGTATCAGTAGGCTTATGTTAACCTAAGCGGAAATGTCGGCCAACGCTCTCCTTATCTTGTCTCATGGCAACTCGGAAAATAAAGTCCAACAAGAGGGAAGATAAAAGAAACAATGGCGGGGAAAAAGAGGAAGCGATAAAGGAGAAGGAACAGAGGAGGGAAAAGCGGGAAATAGAAGAGGCAATAACAAGTGAAATAAAGAAATATTTCAATAATTAAAAGAATGAGGAATAGTGATACTGAGAATTAGTGGAAATAACTAGTTGTCATGCTATGCTACCTTCTGATCGGAATCGAGATTCCCATCTGTTAGCCTGCGTTAGCCTGGAAGCAGTTTGGGGCAGTAGTAGGACTAGGGATTACGGTACTCCAGTCTTCATCGAATTACGGACGCCGCGGCTGCCTTCCCTACTGACAAGTTTGACTCTTGGGGGGGTCGGTTGAGGCCAAGGCTCGTGCAAGGGATATCGACAGGGGGGCTTGCCATCCAATTCAAGCTAAAGTATATAAATGCAGATAAACGATTACGTAACGGATAACCTGTTAGCTGGTGCAAACCAATGTGATCGGCGACAGCTACTGGAACAGCTAAATTTCCCCCCTTTTTGCACCACGCGAGGACCTAGCGGTCCTCAAGTGCATAAAACTGGACGACGCCTTTGGATAAAGCCCAATGTCCTGAAAACTGATCTGATCTGATGTAGATTGTGGGACGTTCTAGTCGTCAGTAGTGAACAAAATTCCGCCTAATGCACTTTGTTTTGCATGTAGTCGAAGGGCATGCCCCTATAACCTCTAAAGTCCGCTACACAGGGGACGCGACTGGAAACCATGGTCTTAGGAATTGGAATGACATGGAACCACATGCAGTTTCATTCGGTCGGGTGTGCTAGGGAGACGGGCTACAGCAAGTTGTCATCTGCAGTCTAAGTGGCCGGCGTATGTGAGATTCGGATGTCTGGCTTCTTTGATGAGAAACGCTTAATCCACCTGGCCATCGGTACACTTGTATACTTTTGTTGAGTTAAAACTGGAACCTTATTTGAATCGTCAGCGGCGGGCGTGGATGATAAATACATGTAAAAATCATGTAGTGACTAATCGGAAGCTTTTCGTCAGTTGAGTAAGGATAACTTTCGGTGAATCATCGTGTGATTCACACATGGATTCATTCTAACGACTCAAATGAGGCTAATCCCAAATAGCAACCCCATGGCACGGGCCTTTCAGTTGGTTCGCAGTGTTATAACCCCGGGATTTTTCAGAACGCTTTAGATTTAGTTACTTCCTCATCTCTACAATCTTCCTTTTCAAAAGCTTCCATTTGTTTCCAGTCAGATTCAAGTCCGAGGACTTAGGTAACCATGTAAAAAGTATTAATTCACCGGCATACCTTGAGCGACCATTGCGCAATGGCGTCGTAAACCAGTCTTCGGCAACTAGTCGTTTGATATAGTGGTTCTCATCTTTCCTCTCAGAAATTCGGTCATCTAGCCCCTAGCAATACCCGTCCACCAGACCTCATGAGTCACAGGAGTAAAAGGGATTCCATTTTGCATCAATCTTTGTCTGGAATAATCAGTATCGCGATAGCCATTCCATCTCGCAGAGTTACCTCGTTATCCAACTTGCTTCTTGTCCTCATCGTTCAGCGTTAAACAGCAGGGAAAACCCCACTAACCGAGTCTTTTCTCCTACAGTTACACGGTGAACATTCGTCTACCATACCATGTCTTATTTTGCGTTCCTCCCAAGATTGTAAGAAGCCATGTGGTGGTGACCAACAGATGATGTGGCAGCGTGGAATGAGAAAATGTACAGCGAGCTTAGGTAAAGTAGGTGTCTCACGTCGTCGTCTTCGTGGTTGTGGTTCGAAATTCCCGTCAACCAGCAGCTGGGTGGAAACACCGAGGGATATGACAGCGAACCGTGAACAGTGGAGATTGTGTTGTCATTTTCTATCGAATCAGAATGATTGAGAAAGTGCGTCTGTTTAGTTAGACTGCATTGCGTTTGTTGGCTACTATACGATTCTTTTCTTTTCCTATCCTTCGTAGGTCCACTCTTTGTTCTTCTTGCATATTCATTCTTTATAGGAACGTGTTACTCGGTCAGCTGAGTTTTCCCTGTTGTTTAACGCTGAACGATGATGATCGAACTTCCACTTTTCATATTCATTTTTCTGCTCAAAATACTGCTTATGGTCGATTTTATCATTTCGTTGATTTATTTCTATGCTTTCAATGACATGAAAACAGCAAGTTAGGTGATGTCAAAGGTATTCGTTTAAAGACATGAAGGTTAAGGGGGCTTTACGTTAATTTACCGAATGTTTGTCTAATGATGATAATTTAGAAGGCCCTTAAATACTCGTTTCCACGAAATTCAACTGAGTATGGAGAAGCTTTCATATTTCAGACTCAGTGACAGTTCCTAGTTCTGTTTAAAACGCGTTTTGCACGTGCTGTTCCACTTCGCTCATTCGTTTCATTCATGAATTCACCCGTCTCATTATCTAGTCCTGTGACGGTGACCAACTGTGGAGCCACCACCAAATTACTTTTAGAAATTTTATAACTCAAATCGTATTTTCTATGTATCATTCGTATTTTGTTTCCTTGTGTCACAAAGAACCCAATACTTTATTATTTGCTGCAATGTGAACGATGTTTTCACTGACTTCACAATAAAAAAATACCCTGGGTTGCCGTGAGTCACCTGCAGTGTTTTCGAAAACCTAATGAGGTGCAGATTCGTAGCAAGATTCTTAGTATCTTCTTCCACATTCTTACGTTATTATTGAGATCGCACCTTGGTGTTGCGGGACACTGGACACCATGCCCCGTCGAGCTATGCAGTATGGCTTATCTCAAGTCGAAGATTTAGTTGTATTTGGGAGGTCAGTGTGTAAAGGTCTGACAGAATAGTCTCCTGTGGTCGATTTGAATTGGTAACTCAGTTGAAAAAAGGATGGAAGAGTGACTGATCTAAGGAGACGAACCCTCACTCAGCCACTTCTCTGGCCTTGTGGGCAGTGATATGACCCTGTGCTCCTCCAGGCAGTGGCTTTTTCTTTGCATCCGAAGCCCTTCTTTTTCTGCACAACTCTTCAACTTATTATTTCGCAGTTGATCTTACACTATTCATCGTTCTTTTTCTGTTTGAGCGGGTGGTACTGCGCGGCAGGACCCAACGGCAGAGCATGTTAGTATAAGGTTGGTAGTCGTACAAACTGTACTAAACTGTGGACAGGTCCTTATTAGAACCAAAATCTGACCGAGAACCTAATCGTTTTCCTGTTTATCGGTTGGACTCCTTATCAGTACCTATCCGTCATCTCAAATGAATCAGACAAGATAAATTCCACATTGCACCGGTCATTGCGATCTGACGGACTGCTAAATCGGCGCTTTCAGGTTGGAACCCCGATAAAATGCGTTTGTTGAGAGCGGATGCGCGAATGCTTTCGGTGTTTGGACGTCGTTATTCTGGTAATATTGACAGAATACGACGAGAGAATTTTGTCATTTACTCAAGGGTTAGGCGTAAGGTACTGTATCCAGGGGTTCATCTTCTAGAAGAAACATTGATTATAAAATGATTAACGTGGATGAAACGTTTTTCGCGTGCTTACAAAACGACTCCCTCTTTCTACACAGTTCTCCGAGGTAGATGATGATTTTAGAATGGTTAAAGCTGATCAGTCAATGACGTATCAAATGGTGTGAGAACCCCAACCAGTGGGCTTTCTCGTGTAGGTCCTCTGAGGGGCCTCCAAGATCCCACTGCACCAGCGGAGACAATGGATGATGTAGCTCAATGCTGCAGTCACTGGCGTTTTTCTTTTTGAAGTCTTTGCATTTTTGTCGTCCAACCGATTAGTTGGCAATCGATTTTTGATTTTCTCGCTCTTTCTGTTTTAAGCACTTTTGTGCAAAGTTAACGGCCGTAAAAACTGAACTGTACTGAATTGGCTCCCGCCCATTAGTCGTTTATGCACCGTAGGACTCCAGAGATCAGCTGCTGTTCGAAAGGCCAGGTTCATTACTCCCAGCTCATTTGCCATCTCGGCGTATGCTCCAACGAACGGTAGCGTTGATACAGAAGCTCGAGTCTTATGACGTACCCGCCACTCTCGTTCACAGGTACAAAAACTGATTTTTTTTACTACATGCTTGAAGCATAAGCGCAGTGGAGGGTACGTGTCCCATAGCCGCTAATGCCGCTACATGGGGGGGGGGAGACCGGCAACCTTGAGCCTTTAACTTGAAGTAGCATAGAACCATATGAGGTCCTACTAGGTCAGGTGTGGTAGCGAGCCGGGTGAAAGCGAGTTGTCGTCTACCACAACCGACGATGATCAAGGGGATTAAGCGACTGTCACCACAAAGATCATAGGTTCGAATCCCACATCCGCCCCTCACTTCGGTGGTAGATGGCAACTCGCTGTCTCCCAGCTCGTTATCACACCAGACCTAATGTGATTCACATGCAATCATTTATTCTGACCTACTACGAATGCCCGACAGTTTGCGCTGCACAGTGACATACAGCTGTCTTCACAAGACACGCCCTGAAGACCTCTCAAAATGCTCTCAAGACGGCGCTTCTCAAATAGCCTGTCCTGCGAAATTCTTATAAATTGCTTGTGCCAAGTGTTTTCACTGCAGTGCCAGAACAAAGGTAGGTGTACGGTGCCCTCCACCGTTTTGACTGGATTTTGATCAGCTTAGGGGGGATAGCTTATTCCTGACTCCTAATTAACCGCGGCTGGCATAAGAAGCATACGACATTGCTAATCCGCACACTTAGCGAAGGAACGTTCTAATCACCCAGAATGCCTGGCCACATCCGCAGGTTGAATGAACTGAGCAGCCATTCAGCCGTCGCCAGTGGGTTACGTGACCCTCAGGTCTACTTACTACCTTGTGGCTTAGATCGTTTGGTCAAAGACTCGAGGTAGGGTCACTTAAGTCAAACCTTAGGTACGGTTTGGACAGCCGGGTAGTATTCAGCCTACACAACGGTCACAAATCCCTTCGGACAACCGATGACGGATCAGTGCTTTCCTAGTTAGTACAGGAATCAAGCACTATAAATAGGAAAATGTGTTTACACGTCTGAAAAGAATTCCACCCCACGCGCAAATGAGAGAAAGGCAGATGTCGATACTGCCTGCTTTGCTCTTTAACGCTGAACGATGATAATGGTCAGTGTGTTTCGCGATGTAGCAGCCTGTACCGCGTCCGCGTGCGTGAAACTCAAGCTGATTTCCGACCCGGAAGGGATTACATTGTCCAAGTTTTCAATCGCCGACAAATTTTGGGACATAGATACGTCTTCCATAGGCTCGCGATCTCTGTCTTCTTGTTCTGAAAGCGGCGTTCGACTCAATCAATGGTGCGATTTTGTGTCGCTCTCTATCCCCCTTTGAAGACGATATCAAAGGAACTCATTTTTTCAACCCCTGTATCCTAACAACCTAAGGCAAATTGGTGCATATGGTGATCTTTCACCCCAGTTCACCACGACAAGTGGTCTTCGTCAAGGTTACCCTATCTATTCGCTCCAAGGTACTTCTTCAACACCGACAAGAGTCTGTGTCGACACTCATTCTTTGTGGTGCTTGATTTAAGGTAATCCATAGATTTAAGTGTCTCGCGAGTCTGATTACAACTGGCGGTGTTAAGGAGGAAGTCATATCATGAAATGCAAGAGCGAGAGCAGCTTTCGCGAACCCACGACACTTGTGGTGCCACCATGACATCCAGCTTTCTCTCTAGTAGAGGACATACAAGTCCACATTTCATCTGCGAGGCCTAGACTTTCCGAGTGAGAAGGACCGGCGACTTTCTGATGTCGACCACCGATTTCTCCGAAGCATTGCTCGAGTCTGGCGGGAATATTGGGTGACCAACGACGATGTGCGTCGTAGTGTGTTGGGTGCAGACAATCGTCCTGTGACTGGAATAACCGATCTACATCGCCTTCAGTGGCTTGACACGTACTGTGTATGCCTGCTCATCTTCTACCTTCTCGTGCTCTTTTTGCACGTGCTAGAAAAGGTCGAAAGAAGCGATGTGGCGGTCAAACTTTCGGCTTTGGTCTCGGTCAGTGCTTTCCGCCTTGGTGGTTGGGGTTCAAGAAATGAGGATTGTTGGTGGTTGGAGAAGTTGAGGAATATGACGCAGAGCCGAAGCCGGTAGTGTCATTGCCGTATGGCCTGTCGTCCTCCTTAAAAACAACCCGGAAACAACGAAAAGGAATCACAAAGTGGTTTTCTGGCTGTTTATTCTTCGTTCTCTTTATTCATCCATTTTCTGTAAAATTCTGTTTACTTAGTGCCAGGCTTGTTTTTACGCAATATATATATATATATATATATATATATATATATATATATATATATATATATATATATATATATATATATATATATATACATTCGACTGCTCACGAAGCCACTCCCAACAGCGATCAGGATCGTATTGTGCTCGGTGCACCAATTGCCTTCGATCTAGGATGACTCCGGCTGGGGTTCTACCAACTGTCTTCCTTCCAAGGTTTCCTTTCTGTTTCGCTCTAACTCTTCCCTTGTTCTCGTCAGCTCAAAATTTCTTCTGCCGCTGAGTCACTCATTATTGGGCTTGCGAACTCTTCTCTTTGCTCCCCTCGTTTGTACTATTCCTATGAATTTCTCTCGCTCTCGTATTCTGGCCACAAGTCATCTGTGCCGCGTTTTCGTCTCTAAAGGTGGAACTTTTTCATTTCAGTTTTCTTTCATTCCGCGGACAGTAAGGCTGTGGAACGCTCTTCCTCTTTCCGTTTTCGCAGCAACATACGGTCACTGTTTTTAAAAGCAGAGGCAACAGGTTAAATCTTACTTGGATGTCTCCCATGCACCTCTCTTCAGTATATTTCTTGATTATGGGGTGTTCCCCTTTTACTGCAAATCGCTTCATGTAATAAAAAAGATCGTAATGATGCAGTAACTCGTAATCAATAATTTAACTTCAGGATGTAGTAATAGTGCGCACGACATGCTTCTCTGTGTATTATACTTGTTTTATTCTCCCAAGGTGATTGCTTTTGTAATTTCTGATATAAGTATCTCCTTTTGCTCCCATCTGTCATTAGAGGCAGTCTGGGTCTGGACTTTGGCCACTATATCCAAGGTAAATCCTTTACGCGCTCGGTTTCCATCAGCGAGGCAGCCCCGTCTGCCTCAACCATCGACCCTGTAGCTTCTGGTGGTGTCAACCCAGCGTCGATACCTATCGTTGCGCGTTCGGCCAGTGGTGGTAGTGGTGGGTCTGAAACCTCTCCGTCGCCGTTCTCCTCTGCAACAGCAACAATTTCACCGGAAAGTCCGATTCCGGCATCGTCACTTTCATTTCCCCCTTCATTTCCAACTCAGTTAGATCCCGTCACTATCCCTGCAGATCCCGTTGTTTCTGAAATCCAAACCATGTACACTGGCGAGAACGCTCGACCTCCTACTGTTGAAATTCTTTCAGATGCAAATAATGCGGCTGCTCATAGTTCTTCACAGCCACGATCCCCACGAACGAATATTCCCGGACTAAACACTCTGATGCAAAATCCAGTCAGTCATCGAACAATCAGCCTTTTGTCGCATTTATTGGACTCCAGATTACCAGCAGAATGGCGTGAAGCTCTGGTAACCACCCGAACCACAACTGCGCGACCCATATCTCTCGATGTTGTGCGGCCCTTATCCCACGAACCAGTTACCGTCTTATCCAAACGTGACGCACCTGTGGACCGTGCTGACACTTCTGCAATACGTCGACCCAATCCCCCCACACCTTCGCCCTCAGAAGAATCTGCGCTGATCAAACGCCTTAGACCAAATAGTCATGAGGTATGTGCAATTTTTTGTTCACATTTTTACAGTTACTAGTTTATTTCCTTAACTTCGTTGTCTATGACTAACAGCTCCCCCTTTTCTCCCAGGTTGATTTAGGATATGTAGGATTCCCTCAGCAAAGGCCACTTGAAACGTACGGTCATTTGAGAGTATTCCAAGAGGAGTCTGCTACTTACACTGTGACGTAGGCAGTTTCACTGCCTAAAAACAACGCCATTTATTCTTTGCCGTGTCCCACCGACCTTGCTACCTCATCATCATGATTCATCATTAAACAACAACCAAAGCCTCAGTGACCGCTGTCTGTTCACCAGCTACAGGTTTCCATACAAACAGTGAATATGAAAGAGGAACACAGAGGAAATGAACCTACACAGGCGGCAAAAGAAGGGAATACAGTTCTACCCAACACACGGAGTGCAGTCTAAACATTCAAACGCACTTTTCCAATCATTCTGACTCGATAGAAAATGACAACCCAATCTTCACTGTTCACGGTTCGCTGTCATATCCCTCGGTGTTTC
>LUCM01008922.1:0-24852 GCA_008360955.1 Fasciolopsis buskii | reverse complement strand
CAACTTGCTCACCATGTCGTCTGTTTAAATACGCTGACAACTTATCTTCCATCTACGAGTTCTTTGCAAGAGCCGGCTTAAATCTCAATACATCTAAATGTTTCGAATGTCTGTTCTCCCTGTCCCGGTCAGCCGGCCAATTCAGAAACGCTTACCAGGGTCGATTCTGTGAAATATTTAGGAGTTACTGTTGGTAGAAATCTGAAGTGGACTTTTCACATTTCTACTTGTGTAAAGAATTTCCGACAAAGCACCATCTCCGTTTGTATTTCAATGCGTTTTTCCAGTCTGTCATTGCTGTCCTCCTGTTATTCCTCCAGATTTGCTTAGAAAAGACTTTAAAATTCTTCGCCGGCGACTATCAGTTATTAGCCGTGTCCTTTGTACCGCTAACTGAATTGTCCCTTAATCTATGTGATCCAAACTTATCAGCATGTAAGGAATTCACTTACAATCTTCTTTCAGATCTCGTGCACTTTCTGTACAACGATCCTTCAAAGTGTCACTTTCATGTTTCTGCACGATCCATACCCTCTAGAATCCCTATTCAGCAACCAGCTTAAGAAACTGGGACCGTGTTTCGGCTGAATTCCTGAGCAGCCTATCAATATGCTCAAATCATTCATCGATGAGTTTTTTTTTTCATTTTTCTTATCCCCCCTGACGTTTTTTGATTGAAATGCGAATTTTTTTGTACGCAGTACAATACAGTAAATATTTGATTACGAAAGGCCCTAATAGGTTAGGCAATGAACAGTCATCTATCACCAGACATACCGATTGTGAAGGAGTCCGAGTCTCTGACCTTCGTACACCGAAGCTTCATCGCACTGGCCATGTAATCTGATTATGTCATTTAAATGAACCCATGATGCTTGTTAGCCGTTATTCGTTTACTGAGCTAGATAGGTTGAAGGCACATGTTCTATTAACAAACGGAGCGGTTTTATTGCGAGCAATATATGTGCTCACACCTGACTGATGGAATCTCTGTTCGGTTGCGCATCTGATTCGTTTCTTCAGTTTACGACATTTTACATCGAGCATTTGTAATCACCCTTTCTCCACCTCTTGCCTTTTCCGTTCTTCTCCTCCCTGGACTCCCTTTAGAATGGGAAGTCCAAAAAGCCAAGGAAGACGCCCAGCTAGAGACGGTCGAGGGTATGCAGCTGGACGCGTACACATTTTACCGTGAAACATTCGAGCCAAACGGTTCCAGAATCGACCTCCCAATATTTACCAAGGAATTCCCCAGTTTATGTGAGTTTAACTCTTTGTGTGACTTGCTGTGTCCTGTACGGTTTCGGGCCTGTGGGACGATTTTCTATCATTTTGATGGGGTGAAAGTTGAAGTTCTTGCATAGATTACACCCTCTTAAGAGATTTAACTACTCATCTGACCCTCCCGCCTGTCACTCCACTTTGTCGGTAACTGAATACATGAAACTTCTCATCTAGTTCAATCTATTGTTCTTTACAACCTAGTGTGTACAAACTGTAATGCTTTGCGTTCACGATCGAGAAGAGTAAATGAAATGCTGGTATCTCGTGATGTGTCTCCTTTCCGCTTTGTCTAATTGTTTCTGTGTTGGGAGCGCAAGTGACTCTGTGGTCACTTTCAGATATCATTGATTTTGTCCGTGAGAAAAATGTTCTCGCCATATTTTTCTTCTTTTAATATGATTTAAATGATGACCTTGTTTAGTTTAAAACGCTGGAAAAGTTTCAGCACAAAATTCTAAAACGACCGATGTTCTGAAATCAGTTTCTTATCCTCTACATTGCGGTGCCAAAATATTTTTTGTTTCTCGCTCACTGCCTCATTGTCATGGTAACAGTGTAAAGGATTGTCGCTAGGTCAACTCGATAGCAAACCATCCGTCCTAAAGGAGAATTTTTCTGTTCGTGATCAACCATGATCATTAGACTCCGGTTAACGCAAATGTCCCAATCAACAAAGTATTATCTTCAGCTTATACATACTTATGTATTCGTGGGTAGAATACTCGATTAAATAATTGTTTCTATTGAAGGTGCTAGTTTATTATTTCTAGATTTAAACTAGGGTAAATCCTAAAATCTTTCCAAAACCATTTATGGAATTTTCATGCCCCATTAGGGTTTCAAACGCATCTACCTTGACATTCAAGATCACCAACATTTACTGGCCTTTTTACGGTCTACAAACACATAGTGGGAGAAGCCTGTGAATAAATTCCTGGTTTTTGTTGACGCATTTTGACACTTAATTCCTAAAGTCCTAAGGCAGGCATTAGCTAAACACTTGTTTTCGTACATAACAAAATAAATAGCCGTTTCCAAATTTGTCCGCTTATCATTTAGCGGGAATTGGTGGACCTCTATGGCAATAATGTACATGCCTCGGTACTTTATGGCAGGTAGATTTGTTGGAATTTCAGTCGCTATCCCATTTTTGCCACCAACTGCAACAGTACAAATCCGGTAGGGCGAGCAAAATGCGATTCATTTCTGACAAGGTTACATGTGCATTTGTGAGAACACAATACCCATCCACAATCAGTGAGTCGGCCGACATCCTTCAACACAATTTGAGATAATTCGATACGCTAACCCGATTGCAAAGACACTTCTTATCACGTGCCAGTGTATACCTAACCCAGTGAACTCTCCCTTCAGAACATCAGACGTGTCTTGTATAATATCGAGATCCTCGCTGTTGCACGTTGCGATATGAATGAGACCTTGGAGATAGGCTTACTTCTACGCCAATAAAATTGAGTTTTTACAACGACTGCCTTGCTTTACTACATATCTTCTCTAAATATCGATGAAACGTACCACCCAGCTTCTTTCGGAACATTCGTTATGTATAAGGCCTATTTTCCTGTGAATTAGGGATATTTTTATCATGACAGTGACCATGTTTTCCTCCTATCATGATTCACTGACAAGATTTCCCTTGACCTGTTCATCGTCAACTGAACGATTTCGTCGTATATTAGACTGGGGCAACTTTTTAGATCACTTTCTAGTTACAATTTTTCCAACGCTTTTACAAGTCATTGTCTTCAACAAAATTAACCGGCTGCCAAGATAACAAGCCTATGAGTTTTCACTATTGGGCATAAGCGTTGCATACCTTGCTCGAGTAATGCATCCCACGTATTCTCTGAAACTTGAGGCTTTTCAACTTTCTCATCTTGACGTATCCCCATTCAACAATCCCAATTTTTAGGGAGATGGGCAAGGTCCTCACAACTCAAAAGCGCCAAACTTGTTACACCTGTTTATTTCCGCGTGAAACTTTTGTCGGGAGCTACTTGGTATTTTGTTTTGATTGGATTAACCGACCTTTTCGCTCTCATGAGATATTTCTCTCCGCTTGGCTGCTGATTTTAACTACGACCAATAAACTTTTATTGCTTGTCCTAATGTTTTCAATCAGGCTTGCGGGAGAGACATTCGAATCTCATGCCCGCATGCAGTGTGGCAACCGATACCAGAGTCGTTGTGCAGTTACGAACTGAGGATTCCCTCGTGGGTCCGGATTGTATGTTGCGTCAATTTTTTATGCTCCAAACTTACGGGTCTGGCCGAGCGTCAGATGTATTGTGAACGTAGCCTTAGAGGGCCTGAGACTCTCGTGTCGTCTATCTTATCCAGTATCGCTCTTTTCTGTCCTTTTCACTTGTATGCTGCACGTCGCTTAATATAGACGTTTTATATCCTTTTTTCGTGTAGTGCGTAAAGTTTAGCTTTAATATCCAGTGTCTTGTGTATATGCGTTCATATTTTTTTTCGGTGTGACGACACAATAATATTATCTCACGAGCTAATAGGAAGAAACTCTTGTCGTATTTGTTCTATGATACTATGAAACTGTCTTCCTATTTCCATTGGATAGGTTTTCCACCTCCATCCCCAGTAAATGCTGATCCGAATGTTTCGGCTAATTGTCATTTGTATGTTTGTATTGTTCATATCTTATTTTGCTTATGTTCTCCTACTTTGGTCCTTCAAAATCGGCTCGTAAAAATTTTAAATACTACAGCCTGTGCGACCCTAGTCCATGAGTTGCGCACGAGGTTTAAACCATCTATTTTTTTATGGTCCGAAACTGTCCGGCTGTGTAACTTGCTCGCGTCAAGCGGATGCTCATCTGCGCTTGAATGAGTGACATTTCCTCTATAATCTGTAATTGCTTCCCAATAAATGCTTTACAGCGGAACCTCCACTAGTTGATCCCTACGGAAATCGCATTGGATGTGAGACAAGAAGCAGCGGTGCGCAAGTCTGTGCTAGATCCACAACCGGATTGAATCTGATGCCTTTGCAAGTGACGCTTAATCGCGTGGTTCTGACTCCTCTATTCGCATAGTGAGTTACATGCACTGAAGGTGAATCGGAACGTATCTCATATGGAATACTCAGCAGTTAGTTCAGATCGTTATCCAATTCCTTTACTTTCTTCCCACAAAATTGAAAACATCGAACCAAATAGGGCCCTCTCTCTCCATATATATATATATATATATATATATATATATATATATATATATATATATATATATATATATATGATCCAGATCATCTGCACACCGACGCTTTACTGTCTAATTTGAGGATATAAGAACAGTACTGTCTTAGCATTCAATGTGAGTTTGTCTTGCCGTGTATACTTGTTGAACAACAATGCTGGTCACGCCACATTTAATTTTATATCAGTGAAGATTGTTTCATGGAGAAGAATGTTTCGGGCACTTGGTTTCCTATTTTTCCCCAACTGTCGTTATTGTCCCTGTAAACCCCAAAATTTCCTTGTCTCAATGCAAATTACTAGAAACCCATTTTTCGTTTGTTTTCAGCATTCTTGAGGTCGATCGCGCAATATGTGATCATTTTCTCTATGAACTTCATTTGATGGATCATTTTCATTGTCTACGCCAGTTTTACTTTCTTGAACACAGTGAATTCGCTCAGTCGCTTTTGGATGAATTATTTACCAAGGTAAACATTCCGTTTGCTTAGTTCTGAATGTATGATATGTTTGTATTCGATTTCAATTTCTACATAATTTTTACTGAATTTCAAGTTATCATCACCAGTCGATCGTTGCAGTTACTGCAAATAATATTTGGTGGAAAACAGGTTGCCTTGTTTTTCGTTTCCAAAAACGGTCCCTCAGAGTTTCGCGTAAATATTCTAAAAATACAAGGCTTGCTTTTTCACCTAATACCGTTCGTATTATTGTATTTCTCATAAATTCATGGCTTTAGTACACAAAAGTCTGGTTCAAACAATCTCGCCGCTGGTAATCTGAACCTCCGATAACGAAATTGGTTCCAATCCCCTCCTTGAAAATATGCATCGCCATGTCGTTAATGGAAGAAGTTAAATATCAAGAAGATAGATATGAAGGAAATTGAAATATGCACTGCCCGTATGTGATTTATTCACCACGACATAACTACCTTATCCAACAGTTTCCCCTTCAAATCCTCTGTTGAATTGTGTCCATTTTAGTTTGCTCGAAGGGACTCTTTTGTCTGTTGTCGATTAAGAGCTGGCAATAGATGAATCGAATTCAGCCTTCCCTACTTCTGAGGTATGTATACGTTTGGCAAACACTGTTCTACCTTACTGCGCCTGATTTTCTGTTCTCCTCGCAAAGTGGAAGAAGCCATGTAGTGTTCAGCAGATGACGAGGCGGCTTGGAATGAGGTATGCAGCAAACATCCGTCAATTAGGTGCCTCATGCCCTTGTGGTTAAGTTCAGAAAGACCCGTCAATCAGCTCACCAGCGACACTGGAGCATATGCCAGTAAACCGTGAGCAGTGGCGATCGTGTTGTTATTTTCCGTGAATTTTTTTCATTAGCTGCATCACATAGGAGTGTGGTAAAAGAGGCTTACCTCTTAGCCCCTAGGACCCACATGACTGGGTGGTGGTGTTACCGATACCATGAAACTTGGAATGGCGTACAACCACAAAGTTTTACTACGTCAAGTGTTGTGACGAGCCGGGCCACAGCGAATTATAATCTTCCATGAGATTGGTTGAAAAAAGTGTTTGCATGGTTATACTGTACTTTTTATGTTGGCTGCTACCGGGTCCTTCCTTCTCTAGTCGCCGTAGGTCCACTTTTTCCACCTTTCATATTCATTTTGTCTATCGCAACATATCACCGGTGCAACAGTCAGGCTTATCCTGCTGTTTACATCTAACAAGGCTAATGACGCTGTAAAGTGTGATGCGTGTAACGCACATCCAAATAGGATTCATTTCATTGATTGTCTTTAAAAGCAAAGATTGTAAGTTTTTAGTACAACGAAAAGCTGGATGATCCTATGCTTTGTAACCCCTGACTAAAATATGACTGAAAGAAAAGAAGCTCAACGTCTAGGAATGAAGGACAGCTAGGGATAACTGGCCGCGTGAATGCGAAAACGAGAAGTTACGAGGAGGGAAACTGCCAAAACGAATTCTGACGAGCAAAAACCACAGAAAACCAATAACAGTGTTGCTGCTTCTCGGCGATGAGCAAGTGATTGCAGATTGGAGGTCAGGAAGTGATCATTGATCAACCGAACGACTTTTCATTGAATCCAGCCAAGAAGATGAAGGGAGGTAGGTGAAGCTCTGCCTCACACATGACTACAGTATTCAAGTGTTTGGTGGATCTGAGATTTGTATGGAAGAAGAAGATGGACGGGTGTAAAATGTGCCTGGCGCGGAATACAAAACCAACCTTTCGCGCAGCAATAGAGGCAAGTGTTACCACAAGATGAGATCAACAAAGACGGGGTTTTATGAACAAACTCAGTAAGGAAATGATTCAGTTGAATGAAGAAAAGTCGAGCTAAAATTTAACTGGCGGTAATAAGTAAGATGTTTGACAGAATTAGAAGGAATAGAAGTCTTGATAGATTTAAGACGAGCACGGTTGGTGGAGCCCAAAGCAGATGATGCGCTGAGCGCAATACGACACTGATTGACGTTGATAGCGTCTTGGCGAGTAGTACAGCAGGAAGGAGAGCAATGAAGATTGTCATCATCGACAAAACAGCGCAGTGGGTTGGAAGTTGATGCAGGGGGATCATTAGTAATTACAAGTAAAGAATGGGCGTAAGTATGGAATCTTAAGGAACCCTTGTATTCAAAGAGAGCAGCTGAAGCAGAACCCTTTTGGGTAGGACGGTGGTGGCCCACTTGCTGAGGAAACGTGACATCCACGGTGCGAGGGCTGGATAAAACCCGAACGAAGACAATTTCGACAGCGGATCCTTGTATCAAACTCGATTAATGGTTTTGGATATGTCCAACGAGACCAGATGTGTTTCTCTCTGGTTATCGAGTGCTGCCAACGAGGAATTTGAGTCAGCAGCTAGTAGATCGTCTGGAGAACGGCGCTAGGGAAATCCATATTGGCGGTCACTTAGCAAACCTTCGTGTTCGGTGAACGCACGCAATTGGTCGGGGACAACGGAAATACGAGAAGAAGGCAGGGAAGTAGGACTGACAGAAGGAGTGGAGTTTGAAGCGAAGCGCGAGGTAAAAGCCTTGGGATTGTTCAGCTAGTCGCAGATTGGAGACCCGAGAAAAATGCGCATTGGGGAAAGAGTGGATTGCACGATATCGGTTTTCCAAGGGGCCAGGATTATCAACAACCGGTGACGGGTGAGGGTAGTCTCTGGGCTTTGTGACGTACGAAGCGTTCTCTAGCCCTGTGTAGGTGAGTGAGTATTCGCTCTTAGTTTGTACAAAATGACATCGGAATCTTCGGTTAGGTAAACCGCGCCCCCGGTGGTACACAGCATTTCAGACGGACCGCGCGGTTGCAGGCTTGATTAAACCACTCAGCGATCGTGGTTGGGAATTGTGGGATATAAAGATGTACGGCTTGAAGAACATTGAAGTTGGAAACAAATGCAAAAACATCAGATGAAAAGCAATAGTCGTTCCAAGGATAACAACCAAGGCAGTAACAAGGACCATCCCAGTCATCGGAGTCGTGGCTCCAAAAGGATTTTCTAGGGTTGGGTGTCGCGGCGGGGTGAAAATGGAATTCTACGACGGTCCGATGAGTTCAGAGCAGATAGGAAAGTAGTGATATCAGAGAATAACGAGAAGATGGATGTTAAGATGAAGTCAAAGTGTATGGAAGATCACCTAGACGATCGGAGATGCATGTAGGGAGGTCAGCCAATTGGTAAATTTTGGTTATAGTCCTCAATCTCTCGTTCCAAGGTTGAATTGACGAATTGGTGCAACGGTCAATCCATTTGTGACTTGTACCATTTTCGATTTTCAGATCTAGTGACGACAGTGTCCCTATACCCCGCACCGTTGGTGTCAGCTACGGAGTTAAGAACTGGTTCGACTAGCTCACGGTTTCCAGGCTAACTTTGGAACCGATGGACATTCCTTGCTGATAACTTCCAAACAACCGGATAAAGGATAGTTTTACCGTGCTTCCAAGGGCCTTAGAGATTATTCAAATATTTACGCTGCATGATTATCCATTTTGTTGTTAGTGAGTGTTTCTGAGTGTTCCAATTCATATTAATTTGGTTTCTCTCAGCGAAAATCTGTTTTGTACACGTAAAATTACAATGGGCTCTTTTCGCTTGGTGACTGCCGCACCATGGATTCTTCTACGAGGTGAGGATCCTGACACTGTGATAACGTTTGATGCATGGTTGTTTTCACTCTTTCTGTTGATATAGACAGGCCAGTTCAGAATTTCTTGGCGGAGTGTTGCCACATAAGCCGAATGGCTTATTTCATCGAGAGGGCCATTTGCAATTCAATGGATATTCGTTCTCTATAGAATTGGATTTACCTCTGGCCTTTCGACGCCGCTAAAACTACTCTATGGCTAGAGGTAATAAGAAGCCAATGTTTTGGTTACCGCAGTATGCGTCCACATATTCCGTCGTAAGGGCACTTGGGACCCTAATCTCGTTCGACAAGAATTTGGGTAAAGCCCAAGCAACTAATTTTGGCAGCCAGCTACGCCTCCGCATCTCCAAGATGCGACTTAGAGATAGTAATTCACTCAGGCGATCAATAAACTACATGAACGACTATAGTTGATTTACTCACTCTCCTTTGCATCAACGGTCAACTAATGTCCTGCCAGTCCTGAACCCTGATTCGTAGTAGTTAGGACTATATTTTCATTCCAATGCCGGTAGACCAACTGCAGATCTGAGCTCATGGAGGAAGATTATCAGTCGTACTGGAAACGTTTCGGTGAAAATAGCTGTGAGGATGAAAGGAAGAGTGAGTGAACCGATTCATCAGCAGATTATCGATTCTTTGCAAAACTCCAAGCTGAACCTATACGCAGTCTGTTTGTGTATACACAAGAGGATGGATAGAAACGTAACCCTTTTCCGGCCACGACCACACCGTTTCAGGTTCCGCATCGCGTATAGTGAATCCATGGTTGCACCTAAAAGATGGACAGTAATTTTGGTTCTGTCTGCATTTTTCTTAGGGTTCGCTTTACAGACGTCTGTGACAGTATTCTTGTCTCCTGTGCTCAGTCAACTACAGTAGTTTGCGCATTCTAAAAAATAAGCACCGTTGTTTGAGAACTTTGTTCTATGGTTTACGGTTTAGGTCCCATGGCAAATCATTGGCACATGGTTCTTATACCATTGCTATACTCTTAAGCTGTGGAACATTTTATTCTAGTCGGTCAGTGTCATAAGGATGAAACGAAAGGCATTACCGCTGCATGTATGCAGAAGTACTGGTCCACTGATGCATTCAATCCAAGTTCTGGTCGCACATTCCCTGATTTTTTTGCAGAGTTATTCTGGATTGAGTTCAAGGTCTGTCAAAGGCCTCCATAATTCAAGGGTAACATTGAATGGTGTTACTTTTCGTAGTGGACGATTTCCAATATCACCAGACTGCTGTCGATTGTGTTGGTCCATAAAATCTGCCGAGATACAATTAGTTTCCTTACTAGCTCGCTTTCCAATTGCACTCTAGAGCAGTGGGACTCAATTGCATCTGACTGTGATGAATTTGAACTGCACACCCGTGAAAATATCGTGGTGGCCAATGCTTTCCCAAAAACGGTTTCAAACTGCAATATTCAAAAAAGGGGAAAATCCGTGCACTGAAGCCCCATAAATATGGCCAACAGCATGCAGTATTTGCACTATCAGAATCCAGATATTGACGTGTAGCTGACGTGCTACAGCAGGATGAAGAGATCTTCCATTACGTTATCCTTCGCTGGTTCAGAAACTCAAATTTTCGGCCCAGGCGCGAATTATGTTGGGTTCATTTATTTTTTTATTTCAGCTTCTCTAAGGTAAAGTAAGAGTGACTTATAGAAAATGTTGACTTACTATTTGGCGAAAGTGCGTGTAGCGCAGATTTTCTAGCATTCTACAGTCCTCATCTTGTTAGCTCAAGCGCGTGCAAAAATTAATACTGGGTAGACGTAATTTCCCTAAATGAACACGCGCTGTTTACTAATTCACGATGTTATTTCCTCTTCTTCACCAAGCACTGTTGGCCGTAAATGTTGCTCACAGAGGAAACCAGCCTTATAGCAGAGGAATTTATCTTCTGAAATTTCTAGTGCCTAGTAGAAACAGGCATTATTCAAGTGTTTGGTCTCGTGGTTACTAAGACTGGAGGTAATTGTGACATGCACAATCACACATTTTAGATGGCCTTTTGCTTTCTCAGGAGGTTTTGCAGTGATATATGTCTATTTCGAAGGGAACTGTATCCCAATGGAATATCACAATCCAGAAATCGCCTTTCATTTTCATGTAAATGTGATATCAGAAGAAGACATTGTCGGTGGAAAATAATATCTCCCGATATTATCAAGCACGAACCTGCAGATTCAGCGCCACATGTTGGTTTTTCTACTCTTCATCCTCATTGTGGTCCATGGTGATGTGTAGCGTCTAATCACTATTCCGAAGTCTGCTCTTCAGTCAGCCAATCCTAACTCCTGATTCGGTACCGTCCGTCCCCACTAGCTTGGTTGAGAACAACCAAAGTCAACAAGTCTCGTTTATTAAGTGAAATCACCTTTTATTTATAATTTTCTCTGTTTGCGTATTTGCGCCCGTGCAACTGCCATTATTACATCAGTTGTCTAGGTCACGCTTTGATGGGTCCATTTTGTTTGGCGCATTTCACTAGATTTAGTTCATGTCGTTTTGTCAAATCCGGACCGCTCATCCTGATTGGTTGCCCGAACTCACAATACGATCTCAGTTTGCATATTCGCACTCTTGCCTTCTGATCACGCCGCTATTTCGGCTGGCCGCTGGTAGCCAATGGGATAACGTGGTCTCAGTTTGGTCATGCGTTCTACACATGCTCGCTGTCTGGCAAGATCCGGCTACATCCACATTCATGTTTGATCGCAATTTGTCTGACACGGTCCAGCGTCTCGCAACCACCGATGACCAATGAAACAGCTCTATCAGACTCAGGCGCAATGCCGAATAGACTATCATTCTATCACGCATGACTCCTCGGTTGGCATTATACTATCTGAAACCAAGGTGTCCAACATACAAGGCGATGGGTCCATCTGTGAGGATCTTAACTCACTAGAAGCTGATGACTGATTGTTCGGTTCACTCGCTTTTCAGATGAAGTCGTTCACGTTGGGTCTACCTATCCTGTATGGTTGGTAATCACGAATCAGCACTTGAATTTTGGTACGCACGTTTCTACTGTAAGGGAATAGTAATTAGTGCTGACTCAATAAAGACCTTTTGAGGTGCACTGTTATTTAGGAGCATTTCGAAGCTGAAGCTATACACCAATATCGGGAAGTGCAAAAATATTTGGAGTCGACCAACTTTTCTCGAACAGCATTACTGTCTCTCCGTCTAGAAAAAAATAGTCAGTCAAGCGTATATAGTAGAGTTTCTCAAACTGAGAAAAGTTCTCACGTGTGTCCATGCAGTAGGAAACAAATGGTCATAGGCGAGTCGGGGGGGGGGATTCACGGGATCACCGAAGAGATCGGTGGTTAAATTAAACACCCGGAAAAGGTGACCAGAAAAAGCATGTCTAAATTCGGATGATAGGGAAACCATATTTCAGTGATTTAGGTGCTGATACGCAGTGGGAATGAAAGGGGTTGATTTACAAGCCCAACCAACAACGCTGTCTTCAAACCGAATACATCACAGGAACAAAAACAACTAACAAAGAAGCTAAGGATATTTTACGGTGATAGTGATTCAATGGACATGCAGACCAGTAGCTAGATTAAATATTGGTATTGTTTTAATAGGGTGAACTAAAATAAAACGGCCGGCTGAAGTTTACTCATTAATTTACTGTCACACAGTTTTAAGCTAATTTTATCATTCATTGCACAGCGCGACGCACCATTTGTATTGATATCGATAGTAGGCAGATTTTTTTCTACCCCATTTGATCAAGTTCCCACTTAGCTTTTAAAATCCCATACGTTTGAACATCCTGACTTTCTCCCACAGGTCAATGGTCCATTATCAGGAAAGTCGGATGTCTACAGTTCTCCATTTTTGCGCGATTTGATGCAGCGTATCTTACACAAGTTTAGTCACGACCCCCCACCGGACAACTCTAATGAAGGTGATGCTTACTTGGACTGCTCTCGGTCTTATTTTTCGAAAAACTGTCCGATTGACTTCTTTGTGGTTCCTGAAAACCATAACACTACTGCTGACGCTGTGGTCGATCCACGACGAGCTCCCGCTTTTGAAAATTTGTCTGTCGTCTATCTAGCTCCTTGGCCTGTGAATATAGTCCTGTGTGAAACGATCTTATCGAAATACAATCGTGTTTTTCGTCAGCTGCTGCGTATCAAATATGCCTTGTGGGCTTTGAACGCATGCTACCATCAGTTGCGCGAACGCCGCAGTGTGGCAGGTTCACTTGTCCAAGCTGGACAATGGATACACCAGTCTGAATCGCAATTCCACCAGACGAGTGTATGGCTTCACGAAATGAACCAAGTTTTAAGGGGGCTAGACACGTACTTGATCAACCAGGCTGTCAAATCCAGTTGGTCTAAATTCGTGAAACGACTGATCGGTTCCAATCCGGACAAGGTCGATAGATCTGCTGGTCAAAATGCAGTTGTGGAAAATTTGGATCAGCTGATCTCAGTTCATGAGGCCTACGTGGACGAAGTTTTACTGGGGTAAGTCGTCTTCTCATTTTCCTTATCATTTGTTCTATTCAAAATTGTGGTTAAGTTAAAAGCTTTTTTATTGTGAATGATATAATATTAATAACACAGCGTTGTTGGTAGATGTAATGCGCCAACGTTTCGACTACCGTGGGTAGTCTTTCTCAAGGCAAGTTTTACAATCAAATGCATTTGATTGTAAAACTTGCCTTGAGAAAGACTACCCACGGTAGTCGAAACGTTGGCGCATTACATCTACCAACAACGCTGTGTTATTAATATTATATCATTCACAATAAAAAACCAATACATGGCGCATCGATTTTTCGATACACTCCTTACGTCGTTTGGTCCGGATAAGTTAAAAGCTTCTTGGCAACATCAGTGTTCAGTTTCTTACACCCATCACCTTAGCTCTAATCTTGGTCCACATGGAAGGCTTGATTAGCATTCACCAATTCGAAGCATTTGTAGCGTCGGCGTAGTGTCCGATGAAAGGTCGGGTATAAACAGCAGTAGTTAGGTGGGTCATGCTGTGACACAAAAACATCGCCGTTTAATATAGAAAATATTTGAAGACTGTCTCTGTCTGAACACCGATATCTCAGTATCGTTAGAATATTGTGAGAAAATTTTATTAACGATTCTGGTGTTCGGTTTAGGATAATGCCGCAGTGCTTTCTTTTCAGAAGAACTAAATCTGGCTGCTGGAATCGACTGCTTGAGTATTTACTGCTCCTCGGAGTAGATAGGGGTTGTCAAATAGGACAGGGCGGTCAATCCATGACTTCAATAAAATGTACGAAAGAGTTAACAGGTTTACTGTCCCGATTAGGTCTAGTTAGATTACCGAGTTAGAGCTCTTGAGATCCCCAGTGCGAGTCCTTAAGCGATATGATGGAAGTTGCAAACGGTTGTGATCGAAGAGCCGAAGCGGTTCTGCTTTTGGCGGATGTATATTAGTGTGAGGGCATGACCATTTAATAGATATTGTGCCTGAGTATGCCACATGTCTCATTGGTTATCTGTGGTTGGGCGATGATGGACCGCGCGGAACAAATCGCGACCAACACACGATCGTGGGTGTAATCCGGTCGTGTCACAGCGGACGAGTAAATACGACAGGACCAGATCGAGACCACGCTATCCCATTAGCTCCCAGCTGACAGTGGCGTGATTGCGGATATGCAAGCTGAGAGTCATATCATAAATTATGCTAAACCATCAGGGTATGCGGTGCAGATACGGCAACAAAACGACGTGAACTTAATCAGGTCAAATGCACCAAATAAGATAGTCCAATCAAGGCGGGACCCGGACAACCGGTGTAATGATGATCGCACACGCGCAAATGTGCAGGCACAATAGTCTATAAATATGCGATTTTTTCGTTCAATAAAAAGAAATTTTGTTCCAGTTCAGTTTGTTTATTTTCTCAAAAGCTAATGGGGCCGGATGATACCGATCAAGAGGCAGGATTGGCTGACTGAAGAGCAGACTTGGTAGTATTAACTAGACGTTACTCATCAACTTCATTATAGATTTTAGACATTGCACCAATTTTCGCTGCTCCCAGTTGGCAACCAAAACCAGTACGCCTCGATTCCAGATTTATAGTTTTACAAACTGATCTGAATTAAATCGAATGATTATCGTTTCCAAGTTTCCTCTTATGACTATTTTTGTATTTACTGTCTAATCATCGTTTCCTGACTTCGCGTTGTTGTACTTCAATCTCTGCATCTCTCTTTTCTTCAAGTTGTCTTTTGGACCCATCTAATTCGGAGATCCAGCAAGTATTCTGTGGGTTGCTGTCGTGTGTTCACTGGTTCTACAAAGTGCTGTCCACTGGTTCGTGGTTGTCTCGAGTCAGCCCCATTACTGGTCAGCTAAATCAGATCGGTTGGACTCAACTGCAAGCTGCACATGCAAGTTTCGTGCAACATGCGCGGTTTCTACGACGCCGAGCTGGTCACATGCTTTCCACAAGCCGCTCCGATCCGAGTTCAACTTTGAGCCAGCTGATACTTGCACTGGGCATCAATGACTTCTACAATGCGCGGATCGGGATTCTTTAGTCTCCAAAACAGAAAACAATCCCAACCTAACTGTCGCTCAATGGCACGACTACCATACGAAACCCATTCACTAACTCACCTAGAACGGTGCGTTAGTGCGGGCGCGAACTCTTGTTAAATGTGAATGCTTCTCCTTAAGACATATGAGTTGCACAGTATTAGATCTCGCATTTGTATACTTTGTTCAGCAACCGTAGATTTTCAAAATTTTATGATGATTTTATTTTCATGTTTATATAAATATTTTGTATTCATTCATTCTCAGTTTGGAAAGTTGTTAACCTTAGCCATGGGGAAATGAGTTTTGTTGATCACGTGGGTGATATATAATAATTCAGACTGCGAAAAAAGAGTCGGAAATTTCGCTGTCACAGTAATTCACTTTTAATTCTGTATTCGCTAAAGTAAGCAAAATCTGTAGTCACGGACTCGAAATTCTCTATTCCTGTCTGTGTATGTCTGTTACCGAGTCGCTACCACTATGCAAGGTCCCTGCCGGCCCATCCAGATTGAATTTTCTACTGACTTCCGGGTTATCGCCATCGTAACAGCAGGGTTGTACCAGGATCAAGGTTCTGGGTCCTACCTAGGTATCGCCTTGCAAATTTTACCCGCTCAATAGGCAGTGAATGCACTTCAATGATAATTCTCACGTCTCTTCCTACCCCTTTAGTCAATTGCATTACTTCACATGAAGGGATCCTATTATGCCAAGGTCCGTATAGGGGCATAGAGAATCACGTCACCGTCATACTTGCCCATTCCGGGCCATTGTGCAGCGACTCAGACTAACGCTATTACTGTAGTAATTGTAGAGCTGTTTTTGGCAGATGCTTCAGCACTAAAACTTGTGACGCATTCCATACAATGTGAAGCAAAATACGACATAAAATAAATATTTATTTTTCAAAAAGTAAAAAGCAAAATAAAACTTACACTTTCGGAACTATAACTATTTCGCCTCTACTCATTGTTTTACCTTGTGGTATCCTGATGCCACTGCCACAAGGCCTTACTCACCGGATCGTTAGCCGAACTTCTAGCAGAATACTACAAATTCGAGGAGTAATTTAGTATCTAAGCCATGACAAAGTCTGAATGCATAACGTTTACCATTTGTGTCATGGTGATTCGAGAATTAATACGGAATTGTGAGACTGATCATAGTCCACTAAAATTGACTGAGCGGGCCATTATCAATCAATAAACGTTTTCTGCTAAAAGTGGCGCTCCCTTGCTTAGATTGATTCTTATAGGAATGAATTGAAGTCGGTGCTCTCCGTATTTCTTTCCAAATGAAAATGTCGATAGTGGACATGTATTGAGTGGAAAAGTAAAATCTTGTGAACATATTTTGATGAAGTCTGTATGATACTTTATTAAGTTATTGTTCTTTGAATGCCTAAGTGCGTGAATAAATCCGTAAATATATTTAGGGCTATATCTCCACATTTATGAATTTATGAATGTACCAAGAACATGTTGGTACATTCGTTGATGATATTTTTCCTACTTACTCTGCCACCAGTGATTGTGGTTGTCATTCGTAGTGCAATTCACGAGCAGTTTATTTATATACCATAGTGACCGGGTATGCAACGGCCGCCGTGGCTAATACGCCTTGCGTTTAACGCACCCAGTTATCCGAGCACTGAGATATTTACAATGCAAGGAACACTAGCTTCACTTTAAAGCTGACTGAGAGTAAATTCAATAATAATAGATACCCTTGAAATGAAGTTACATTGCTTCATCAAATAGGACTTCTTAATTGCAGCGAACGTAAAGGTCATTCAATTGCCACCCTGAGTTGTCTATTTGAAGGTTACAGATACTAGTCTTTCCTTCGACAGTCAACTTCCTCACTTGGCAGCTCCCAGTTGGTAGCAACTCAACTGCTGAAAGTGATGTACTTTGTCATTGCATTAATAAACGAATAAAATGGTGAAAATTAAGATGAGAAGAAAAGCGTGTCCTGATCTTGGTTGATAACTCAGTTAACCTACGACAGTTTGCCGATGTCTTTTCTTTTGATAAGGTGGTCATGTGATGTCTGATAAAAGCAAAGCAGATTGGTGCAATATTATAGGCTGTGAAAACTGCACTAAACTGAAATGTTAGAAAATTATGGACAAGGGGAAAGATTCTGAATGCATGAACGCCAAGAACTGCAACACTGGGCCATATGACGCGTTGGATTCACCTCACGGACTCTAAACGAAAGTACACTCGTCAGTATGCTTGTTCAGTATTCCATGTCATTGTCTAACCGCGTCGACTTATCCCCAAACCAACACCTGTCTCAGAGAACAGTGCACGAAGATGCAGTCGTTTTGTGGTCAAGCACAAAATGTGTCCCAACCACCTTAATCCATTCACATTTAGTGCTTCTTCTAAAATTCGATCTACTGTTAAGTACCTTACGCCTAACAACTTACTTAATCGCAAAATTCTTCCACCGTATTCTCCCAATACTAAAAAGACCACGAAATTCAAACACCCAAATTCCTTGTAGATCTGCTCTCAACAACAACTTTTCCGAGCCGCACAGTAGGATCAACTTTACCACCGTTGTCTGTACTAGATGTTTGATCGATAACTGAGTGCCACACCGACGCCACGGGTGCCTGGAATTGCGGAATGCCAGTCGAGCTTTCTGTTTACGTGAAAACACTTCTTTCGATATGGTACTCTAATGACTAAAATTATTTATTTCATCTAATTCTTTCTGCGCAAGGTTCGAACCTGTAAAAGCACTTTACGCTTTGAATGTTATGAAACTTGTCCCAAAAACATCTATACTGTTATTCGGACGATGAAGAAGAACCTGCAAACTACTTCGGTCCACACTCAGTCGCACCGTATCGTCCTCATGTACTAAAACAGGTCTCCTGTCCAATCCGCAGTAGTTTTTTACATGTACTGTCATTGGAATCAGTGCTGTTTTTATGGTCCGTACAGAAGCACATGCACTTCTGAACACTGGAAGTTACAAAAGATTCGTAGCCTCTTGCATTTGGATAAAATTTTACGGATAGATTGTTTTTAGATGACCGTCAGTCGCAACGGTTATTGTTTTGCGAGATCCAACATTCGTTCTTCACAGAAGTGTACTTTGGCTCATTTCACTGTCACGGAAAAGTCGAATTGAAATGTCAAAATTTCGAGGCTCATCTAAATCTTGCTCAATGTTTAGTCTTAGTGACGAGTTGAAGCATTGATGGAAGGCACTGGAAATCACCAGAGAACCAAAAATGGGGAAAATTTAGCTATAGTAAAGCAGGTGTGGAAAATTCATTTTGCACGTCGCTTTGGTGGTTGACACCGAAAATTCCAAGACCATTTCTATGACCACAAAGACGATGGGCCCAAGCGGACTTCGTCCTTTGCTGCTCAGTCGGTCCGTAGAACACAGGACATCCTGGTATCATCAGAAATCTCTGAATGACGCCAGAATCAAAGGCTTATATTGAAGCTCATTGGAAACACTCCATTAGAACTTACCGTACCAACGTTTTGGGCGAAATACTTTAACACTTAGGTATTTGACATCCACTACTGAAAAGATATTGAAAGTAAATAGCTGTCTTTATCTTCTATCCAAACTAGAAACACTTCCTTTGTTTAGTTAGGGAGCTTTAGCAAAGCGGGTCATGATCTGTATACGGTTGCCATAATTCCTGTAACTTATTCCAGCTTCTCATTGTATATTACTTCCGGGGAATCGATATGGCAACAAAAGTGACGAAAATGACTCCTGCAGTCAGAAATCTAGCTTACCATAACTGTTTTCGCCTACAACCAGATGCAGCTTCCTGGGAGAAACATGATTTGTCCAGCTTTACACAGTTTGATTTGAGATCTATTCGGCTCGGTCCCATTTACGGTACCTCATACGCCTGCCTCTTAATGGCAAATATTGCTTATCAATTTTGATGGAGCAGTTCTAGTTCCAGCAGACTCGAAGCCTTCTTCCAAGAGTGCACTCGACTTCACGATACTGACTTATTGAAACTGGTCGAACTGGTAGTCTTTTGTTTGCTGCTAGTCTGCCGGCCCTGAAAGTTTAATATCCGTTTAAAGTTACTCACAGGTACTCGGGAAATACGTTACAACTAATATATATATATATATATATATATATATATATATATATATATATATATATAAACCGTAAGTAGTACCCGGATGAGTGAACAAAATTCCCTCACGATTGCATTTACTGGTAGACAAAAATGCACAGCAACGAGAGAGGTTGATGCTTCCAGTTTTTAGTTCGCTGCGCTTGTCTCTGGCTGGCCGCTTATTTCCTTGATCTAGTATGTTCAAAGATGAACTTTCGAAAATCCAATTTTCCGTAAACGAACTCTTCTAATAACTTTTCTGACTGTTTTTCATCCGTCATAAATTTTAATTTTGGCAATAATAAAAGGGTCAGATTTACCAGGCGGTTATGAGTTCACTTTTAGTAGAGTGGTGAATGATTCTGTGATAATGAACAAGTTATCCAAGATGAACAAGAATAAACTTTGTCGATAAAACCGTAATCTCTTCAGAAAGCACTGTGTTTAGCTTAGGTTTATTAAGCATTTCAATGTTGATTTGGTTTATCCCTCATATTGTACACACGACCGTGTACCTAGACTTAACGTTGGTGCTCTACCTATGTGGCTTTGATGCTATCCGTTGCACGGGATGATCGGGAAGGAGGATTCGCTGTGTAGTTGGTCGCCCTCACGTTCAAAATTGGGGTCGAAATTTTGGTACGACAAAGTGTACGAGTTATAAAAAACAACTTCATGACCGTATTGGTGAAATTTTCGGACAAGGACGTTCAGAAAAGAAATTAAGATGCAAACAAATATTTACTAATGAGTGGAGACACTATCTTGTCAAATCTGCAAAGTTTCCTCTGATTATTTAGCTAGAGTATTGCATTTTTTCTTGCGCTCGAAGTGTTTTTGTCTTCACTCAGATATTTTAGCGTTCGCTCACAGTGTCTTAAGGTCCGCTTATACTTTTTATTTTTTTACTCATTGTTATCAGGTTCACCAACAATCCGTTCACTAAGCAACACAACAAATAAGGCTTTATATCGCTAAGAAACAATATGAAGATTTTTTCAATAGATATTTTTCTGAGTCCAATTCCGCGAGAAGACTTTCGAAGATGGTCATAGGTGGCACAGTTAAAAGAGGATATGCCTCGAGATCAGATGGAGCCATTAGCCTCAAGAAATTGATATCGGTGATTCCTGATCGCGATTCCTTTAGGCACATCTAACATTGCTTTAGGAGGTTCCTGATGATGAGCTCAAATTTGCTGAAGGCTTTTCCTTTTAATTTGGATAAAGGCTACATGGTGCCATATATTGCATATAACGTCTTGGCGTAAGATTGACCGTATTAACTCGTCTATGGATCGGAGCATCATTAAAAATGCAACACTGAACTGACGACTACTCAGAACCGTCATCCATCATGATGGGACTGGGGATTCAGTACCCATCAGGTTCTCCATGATGGACATTATCAAATGGCAAACGATCGCCATGTTCCCCATTGATGAAGTTCGCCAGGTTAGTAGGCAGCAGCGTACCAATCAATAATTCATTGGCACACCTATTAATCTGAACGCAAGCGGCCAAAGGGAACTTCGCTCCGTGCTTCCCTACGGTTTAAGTTATCCATTAGTTGGAAAATTGGAAAGATGAAACATTACATCGGTAGAGCCTGGATGCAAAGTATAGGTTGCCTACCGGAAGAAAAAGTTCAATTCGAATGCCGATACGCTTAGCCTTGCCACAAAGTGTTCAGCTTATTATCAATGCTGAACGTTATGCGTGAGTCACTTGATAGAAGCTCCATGGCTTAACCACCATCACGCGTGAAGCGTCAAGAATGTGCCTGCTTGCTGTTGTACGTTCTCATGCGTCAGCTAAGTAGTTTCAGGTACCATAACGTGTGAGACTAAAAAAGCCATGCGTTGCGGCCAACTGACCACTAGAAATGCCGTATAAATTTGAATATGGTGTCATCTAAGCAGACGTTCACGGGATCAGAATGTGTTCACCACACACCTATTGCATCGGTTGTCTCTTCAGTGGATTTCCATCCAGCATCAAAGAACTCGAAGTGTCACATTATTCATTTGAATGCCCGTCTTTTAAAGCTGAAAAGGGATGCTCAAGGGACTGAAGATAAAGATATGACAAAAGACAGGCACAAAGAAACCTCTTCTTTTGTAGAGCTCTTCAGCGGATTACCTTGGAGTTTCACATCAACTATTTCAGGCCCTCTTTTTTCTCTTTTCGGTAGATGGTACAGCCAAAACAGGAGCATGTTGATACAAGATGAATGGGGCCTAAACTGGACTGAACTGAACAACAAGTGGATAAGTTATTATTACGCATGTAGAATAAAGAAGTATTATGTCGTCGAAATACTACGGCTGTACACTCCGTCATCATCTTCCGATTAGCAGCCAAAACAGATGCAGACGTAATACATAGAATGATCTTTAACGCAGACCCGCTGAAAGTAACAATATTCGATGCCTAGGGCATATAACCCATATCGTTCAGATACATACATATAAATATATATATATATATATATATATATGAATTTCGTGCGACGTATTGTGATGTTTTCATTCAAACTAGGACTCAGTATCAAACGCTCATGATTCAGGATGTGAATGGGATATATAGTTCCACTTGTTCCAACCGATTATCTATTTTTCCGGTATGTGTAATCAGGGCTCCAAAAACACTCCGATTCAGAACGCTTAGCAAGCGTTTTTGTTTGCACTTTTTACTGTACCTTGTGTAGGTTTTTGAATGTTGCATTATATCTGTGTTTAAAAGTTGGTACGATGGAAGATTGTTCTGTACCAAGTCCTGGTTGGGAATAATGAGAAAGATAATTTGCTAATAACTGCACCTTTGACTCCTTTCTAACTAATAACGCATAAGGCAACCGATAACGAACGGGAATAGGGAAATATTTCTCCTTATTTTACTACAAACTTTAATCCTGAATAAACGTTGTCCTTTAAACACTTTAAAATAATCCTCCAACAACTTGGGTAACAAAAAGCCTTTACGGCAGTTCTTCCCCGGAGGTTATTGATCCTAAGTCATTATTGACCGACAAACGTGTTTGAAAAGTCTATTTAACTGGCCACTTGAATGGAGCATCAGATTACAGAAATGGGTGAATATCTGCATTATTTCGTCATAGATCCATCTTATTCTTCACTGTCCAGTTTTGCTCAACATTACGATTATGACCTTCTAGGACAACCCATTTCCAATTTTCGATATTTTATGAAAAGACCCCTAGCTGTAATCCGAGGCTTTCTGGTCAACAGTGAATTGATACTAAAGTGCACAACTGTTTTTCTAATACTCTTTATCTTATTCATGGGGTGGTTAGTTGACCACCTACCCGGCATATGGCACAGGATAAACGTCATGATGCAGATTATCAGTGAGACAATAAAATCACACCAGGAGACGGAGCTATCCAAACAAGAGAGCGGATATCAAACAGCAGACAATTACGCTGCTGCTGCGTACAGAGCACACACAGGTCTTCAACAAATTGTTGATCAGCTACAAACTCCAATACCAGCTAGTCTGAACGACTACGAGATGGTTCGTTTTGTCAGCGAATCGAATTGGATAAAAGGTAGAACAAATGAACGTCTGGCGTACGCAAATCGGGAAGTGAATCGGGAATTCCCGTTGGTCTATCCTATCGGTAAAAAGTTTTCAGAAGTTAGAGATTTAGCAGATCACCGGGTGAAAGACGAAGAATACGCAGATGTAACTGCCAAGGATCAGGGTAGACAAAATATTTCGATGGGGCGCAAAAAACGGGCTCCGATAAAGCGCACACTCATGCAAAAAAGACTGTTTAAATTTATCGACCATGGTTGTTTAGAGAAACGGAAACCTCGCAATATCAGTGATTCATTTGAAAATCAACGTTCGAGGCACATTTCTCCTGAAATTCCTCAACCCGTGGAAGAAGAACCACTGAACGAAGAATTACATGGAACAAAGAAAGCACCTTTGACTCCAGAAGAGCGACGTCTAGCTGAGATGGCCGGGTGGGTTTTAGAATACAGAAAACGTCAGGAGGAAGCAGCCTCTGAACTACGTAGCGCAAAACAATTCATAAAATGCCGCTCGTTGGAAAAGAAACCTAAACTTCGGTACTCGGAAATTAAAGAACTCGCAAGCATTTTTGCGGAAAAGGGACCCGTCGAGGAAGTGCCAACAGAGGGCGAAGCTGAAGAGGATAGCCTAAACAGTTTCCGCGCCACTCCGAATTATTTTTCATTTCAAGATTCACCACGGCAAGAGTTTAAAGTAACAGATTCGAGTGCCATCAGCCAACCAAGTAAGAAAATACCAGTTCAACGGCTCAAACGAAAAAAATACGATGAAATGAACTGTGAATCTGATGTGTGCAAGTTCAATTACGAGTAAGTTTCATGATTGGATAGTTACCGGAGGGGTAAGGGAGTCAGAAGATCAGCAATTAAAAAACGAGATCAAATAATAATGATAATAATAATAATAAATGAAACGAATAAAGTCTATGTGCATAAAGCATCCGTTCCCAAACACCGTCTTTACGAAAGCATTTCTCGAGTCAACAGAAGAAATTATGATTGATTCCGTCACTCAGGAGTGTCACAAATACAGAAGCAGAAAAACAAAACTGCTTTAGATGATCGGTCCCTCATTACCGGTATTGGGAAGCGAAATGTTAGCTTGGCCTCTGCGTAGGACGAGGCCATGGAGCATATAACTTTTCAATAAATTTCTGCATTCCTTTGGAAAGCAGCAAAGCGTAAAGCCGGAGACTGAAAGATTTTGAAGTAAACCAACCTTCGTCGTGGGCATATTGCAAAGTGGGGTCAACTGTCAACGTTTATGCTATCATTTGTCTGCATTCTTGGTAAAACCATTGCTTATTTGTTGTTCTGATCACAAATTACCCACGTCTTATCCCGGAATTTGTTCGATTTTTGACCGACTTCTGGCAGATAGTGGGATGACGGCATGGTGGTCAACCAGACAAATTTGTAGTGCCCCTAAATGCACCAAAGTATTTAAAAAATGGGTACTCAAAACAAAATCCCCGGGGAATGATGAAGTTGAAACGAAGAAAATCGCATTTGGAATGCCATAGCAAACAAAGCAGAACTTGACTCACAAAAAATGAACGATTCTGTTTGGTATTTCGGGACCAGCAGCTTTAACTCGAATAACTTCAAGGGTGGGATACTGACGCTGAAACATCTTTTTATCTCCACCACATCAACAGAATTCCAAATCAGAATGAAAAATGAACGAAATGTGGGTCCGTTTATTAAGCGGAACTGTGTTGTTTTGAGCGGTGACATGTGTGTGCATTTGTGGTTTCAAGTGTTTGCTATATCACAATACAAACGGTGGTGAAACAAAGGTTGTTGTACCAAAGAAATTTCTAGAAAGATAAGGTATATTGAGAAAGCAAAAGTTGGCGAACAAGCTCGTTTTCAGTGATTCATATTCATGCCATTACATTATTATATATATATATATATATATAT